>WWET01003486.1:0-18526 GCA_011038615.1 Limnodynastes dumerilii | reverse complement strand
CCCCGATCCACGATCGGGCGTTGCCGTAGCGACGCCGGGCAACATCTGCCCGGCGCATGCGCAGATTGGCTTTTCAGCCGATCTTACACTTACGCCCGCCGTCCTAGCGACGACGGGCGTAAGTCTGGATCAGGCCCATGTGAAGACAATGGGCCAGATCCAGAACTACGCCCCCAACTCCTGTTGTGCATGCGCACAGTGACTACTTCCTGTCGTAATTCCCTGTTGTGGGTAGTTGTAAATCAGTTGTCCGTAATATTGGCGTAAGTACAAATGAAAGGGCGTGCCTATAATACGATGGCTATAAGTACGATGCAGTTACGATATGTAGGCGGGGGATGCATTTAAATCGTACAGTATGGGCATGCTAAGGCTGTTATATTCACATTTGTCTATGTGTTTTAACTAATGACAATTGTCAACTGTTTACATGTTATTGCCGCATATCCTTTGTGGCTGTTTATTCCATCCTGCAACAGCTGTTTACGTGGTCCTATGTTTTTATTTTTTATTTTACATGTGTATTTAATAAACTGTATTTTCTTTTATACCAGGGTTGATTTTATTCATCCATCACAACAATTATATGTATTTTTAATTTTCCAATATTATAAATCCTCTGCGCTGTAAAACTCATTATTTTTCTATTGCAGCTCTGCACATGCGCAGTACCTGTGTTTCCGCAACGGAACACAGATGCCCCGATGCTGCCTTTTGTGCTAAATGCAGCCTGTGAAAGGGTGGCCAGGTGATTATTCATGTAAATCATACAGTGAGGGCTCCAGTATTCCACATACAACTTTTAAGGTAGGGTCTGGGCAGATCCGGTGACGGGGGGGGGGGCAGCTGTGACGAGTCCTGAGGTTCAGAGATACCCCTGCAGACACTGGGCTGGATCCTGACTTAAGTAAGTGCTTGAAATTAGTTACACCTGGTCTAAACCATATTGATTGCAGGGGGAGTCAAGTGTATTGTATTCTTTGCATGCAGGGATATATCTTTGAATTGGTTACTGCACACAGATACTGACCAGATTTACTATCACACTGTTATTTAGACTTGGGATAGGAAACATCACCTCTCAACTCTAATACTGGTTTGCAACAGATGAAATATGACTCCCCTGCAATCAACATGGTTTAGCCCAGGAGTAACTAATTTCCAGCACTTACGTAAGTCTGGATCCAGCCCACTGTTGAGGAGGGATGGGGGGCCCCCAAAACATGAGTGTATCGGCCCCAAGATTTCTGTTGCCGGACCTGTTTCCAGGGCATGGATCCACTATCCACACATAGGAATTCAGGGGAAGTGCCCTGTTGTCCTGTGTGCATTATTTTAGATCATAAATTCCATTATTTTGCCTCCTTTGTGGAGTCTGTGTATGGATCTTGCTTTAAAATCTTGATCAGACCCTTTATCTGCAAACATAAAGTGTATGTTTTCATTACACCTGTAAATATCTCAGTCAATGGGCCTGATCCTGACCTACGCAAATACTACGCCCTTGAGCGTAGCGTATTTCTGCCAGCGTATCTACGAAGCACTCCCCTAGGCATACCCCTCGGTCGGCCATATTTTTGCCGTCTTACACATGAATACAAAGCTGGCGAGCTCAAGGCCCATATGCTCTGCGTTTCTTTGCGTAACTTCTGCCGCGCATGTGTAGTAAGTACAAATAGGTGCTTTTACGCTTAGGAAAAGCATAAAAACACGGGCGAGCGTAGGTCTGGATCAGGCCCTATGTCACTATTTCCCTGTCTAGGGACCGACTTCACACACAACAAGCAGAGGCTTCTTAGGTGATGATTGAATGCGTAGTAGATCATTTACACAATCTACGTACTAGTTAGGTTTGTAGATTGCCCCTGTGGTCGGTAAAGAGTATTTTCAGTAGAAATAGGTGGCGTGATGCTGCCTTGGGGTGTGCTGAGGTAGAAGTGGGAGGGGGGAGATGGCGAGAGGCAATGTCCATGTGGACATTGCACAGATAGATAAGGTAACCCTATGACACTTGTAAGTGCCATAAGGTACCTAAAAATGGGAGGGGGGCGGGAAAGGGGCAGGACGGGTGAGTTAGGTACAGATCTGTCCGCACCTAACTCACACCGGATCTGTGAATATAGTCCTAGGTCTCTATCCTTCTGTGCGTCTTCCTCAGTGTATGTCTCCATTATCCCTGTCTTTATGTTCCACCCCAGCGTATTTCTCTATTTGTGGCCCCACAGAGGGACTGATGCAGAGTTTGAAATAACAGACTATCAGAAATAAAGGCGCTAGGCCCGGATCCACCCCCTGCATGTTTTCTGTACGTGCGAGGGATGGGGGGTGATTAGTTCCCCCATGAGACAGGAGTGTGAACTCCCCCTGTCACCCTCTCTCTCGTTCATAGGAAGTTAAACTTACGCAGCCATATCTGTGAATATAGTCCTAGGTCTCTATCCTTCTGTGCGTCTTCCTCAGTGTACGTCTCCATTATCCCTGGATGGGGGGTGATTAGTTCCCCATGAGACAGGAGTGTGAACTCCCCCTGTCACCCTCTCTCTCGTTCATAGGAAGTTAAACTTACGCAGCCATAAGGCCACCTTACGTCACATGTACGGGTCGGTGGTCCATCCAATGGCCCACCTTTTCATGGGCCCGCCTGTCCATAGAGCTCGCTTTACGTGCCTAAGTGGGCTTTCGTACAGACCTGTAAGTCCCTAATGTGAGAGAGAATGAGTCGCAGTTCATGTTCAGTATTTGTCTGGAAAAAAATCAGTTTTTTCTGCATGTAAAAAGCATGAATGAATTTACACCCCTCACATTTAAACATGGATTTTACGGTTTCAGATGTGCACCTTTTTGAGCAGTTACTCCTGTCTGGATCAGCCCCTCTATATCAACCCTGTATATATGTGCCCCTTCCCCCAATGTATGTCTCTATTATCCCTTTCTTATTTTTATTTTTTATCTGTCTCCTAATTTTATATCTCCTAATCTTTTTGTGCAGTCACTAATTGCAACCTATTTAATGATATGTCTCTCCTTTTTTCAGAGCCGTCTGTTACTCCCCATCAGCCATTTATCCCCTGTGCCCTATGAACCTGATTTTTTTTTCTTGCTTTTATTCCATCCCCTCTACTATTTAATTCATGCCCTCAACAAAGATTTAAAGGTTTGGGGTTTTTTTTTGTTTTTTTTTTACAGATAATATGTATTTATATGATTTTGTGTAAAAAAAAAACAGAGTTAAGCTGAGGGGGTGAGAGGCACTGTCACATTTGCATGCCATGGCTTCATGCTATGCCTCTGACAACAGGATTAGGTGTTACTTCTTTTACTGAGAAGCATTGAAGTTTCAGTAATAGCTATTACAGCTTAGAATTTGCAGCATCTTATCCTTTAAACTCTCTTAAATTTTATTAAATGCCTAAGAAGATGTCACGGGGACCTTACTTATGTTAAAGCATAACCTATTAGAACTAAGCTGATTAATGACCTTTTATGGTCTCCTCCTTAAATGGAGTAAATTACCTAAAATGTGACTTGTTATAATGACTAAATTGAATGACCCTCTTACATTATGCATGAGCAAATGCAGTATAGAAATCTACTGGGACATCGTTACGCTAAAGTACAATTTTAATATCTTAGTAAGTCAGTAAAATATGGTTCCCCAGGTGTTTATAACAAAGCCCAATAATACTTGTAACTTACTTTTTTCTTAATAGTAAGTTTTGTTAGATTTTTGTTTTTGTTAAGTATAGATTGGAATCTCATGGATGGAAAATTCTAAATAAAATGTAAATTTATCATATATGGAGGTACATTGTTCACTTTATACATTTTACTCAAGCTGCTCTTGTGTCTCTCCCCACAGCTCTCCTCTGCCTATCCCTCAGCACTGTCTGTCTTCTTCTCTTTTGTTCTGTCCCACTGTCCTGTCCACTTATTTTCTCTCTCTTTCTTCTACTTTATCTTCATCCCCCATGTCCCACTGCCTGCCACTAGAGCTGCAACAGAAGTAATTACTTAACTGGGATTTGGGGTTAGGGTTCAGATTAATAATTGGGATTAGGGTAATTGTTGTATAGCTGAACACAAGTATGACTCAGCATTACAATATCCTACCTGACCGGCAGGGAAGTTACAAACCATTAACTGTGTTAGCATTTAAGTGCTGGCAGGTTAACTTTCAGAAACGCTATCTGAGATTACAGGAGAGCTCTGGCCAATTGAAATGCATGGTGCTCCCTGTGACTGAATCCTCTTCCCAGGACAGCCATTAGCATTTGAGGGGCTTTAGATGCAGAGCTGCAGCCTGCTACAGTACGCAGTACATAATTAGCAATCCACAGCTCTGTGTATGAGGATGCCGGGGAGTAGTAGTGATGGGTGTCATACAAAGCCATAGTCATAGGGCAGGGGCTCTGGTACAACAGTGTTAAGAACAGTGCTGCCTCTTCCTGCCTAGGTGGCTTCACACCTTCTCCAGTCATAATGTACCAGAGTTAGAAATGTATATGACAGGCCACTTACATATTTAGAATGTGTATGCACTCAGACCAGATCCAGAGATTGAAATTATTAAAAAAGAATGTTACTCCTGGGCAAAACCATGTTGATTACAGGGGGAGTCAAATTAATTGTATTCTTTGCATGCAGGGAAATATCTTTGAATTACTTACTGCACACAGATACTGACCAGCTTTACTATCACACTGTTATTTAGACTTGAGATAGGAAATATCACCTCGCAACTCGAAATCAACATGGTTTAACCCAGGAGTAACTTTTCTCTCTCTTATTTTCAATCTCAAAATCTGGTTCTCTGTGAGTGCATTCTGCGCACATGCAAAAATGGCGATTACGCATTGATACGATTCTAAATTACGCAAAGTAACCCCTTCTAACGGCAGGGCATCATGATCCCCATGTGTACAGCATGGATGCATGGCGGGCAGGGGGTTTATTTATATCGTACAGTAATGACTTGGCTAAGCCTCTTTGTACAATACTCCATTACAAACAAGTCCATTACCCACAGGGGCGTGTGTGGAAAAGTTAAGGTGGGGTTCAGGGCATTGATGGTCCATGCTGTATGTGCAGGGAAAGTGCAAAAGGAGTACACACCCTCACGTGTATGCAATCTAGGATGGCACATAGGGTATTTTAGTTTTCGCTTCAGAGCATACTTAGTTCTGGATCTGGTCCAATGTTATGATCACCTTATTCCTGCTCACTAATTTGATTTCCTGTTCCACTGTACAGTATGTAACTAGCTGTATTCATGCTGCATACATCTGTGTGTGCTCCAACAGACTGTGCAGTACGTATGTGTAATATGCTGACTGCATGTGTATGTCACCATGTTCCTTCCGATCAGGCTCCAGTTGCTTATTTATTTTAGTGTAAAGTGCAGCACTTGCAGCACATAATATGATTACTGGCCTAATATCCAGCCAAATTGAAGCATGGGCACTAAAAAAAATGCAAATGACTAAATGCCCATTTTAATACCGAGTCTTTGAATGGGTGGCTCCATGTTTAAGATATTTGATAGAAGAGTTTCATATACTGCTCTGTTGAACAATATAATGTTTCTGTATGTTCAGGGTCTCTCCACATGTGTAGCCGGCTATCAGGTCTACCATAGCCCAGATAGCTTTGCAGTAGTCAGTACTCTGTAGTCAGTACTCTGTAGTCAGTAGTCTCTCTGTCTGTCTCTCTCTCTCTCTCTCTCTGTCTGTCTGTCTCTGTCTCTCTCTCTCTCTCTCTCTCTCTGTCTTTCTCTCTGTCTCTCTCCTTTTATAGAGTGTGAATGTTCATGTCATACGTTAACAAATTAGAGTAGTAAGCATTTCCAAAGATACAGATTATATTGAATGAAGATATTATGGGGTATTGTTGCCTAAAAATATTAGGAGCATATAAAGTACATATAAGACCATCAAACTTCTGCTCTAATTAACTTTATTTACCGGTACCTCTTTTTCTTATTCCAAGCTGTAATTTTATTAGTCTCTTCCTCTCCCCAACACAGTATATCGTCACCTAGTGTCATCTTCACACATACCAAACTATTTGATTTGATTGATAAAGAAATAATATTGTGGCTACAATAATCTGCGTTATCTCCCTACCACCCTGTGCTGAACATAATAGGGCTGATCCAATGGCAATCAAATAATAAAATAAGGAATGTCAAGAGTTTCCATATAGCAATTATGGTTCACTTAAGCAATACATTTATTAAGTGAGGGGGACTTACAGTGCTGGGCTCATACAGTTTTAGTGGCAATCACAGTATGTCCCAAAAGATATTTACCATAAGAGGAGACTTGAGGTAAGTACAGCAATGTTGCAAGAGGGAAAAGTCAATCTTAAAATCCTTGCTAGCCAAATACAAAACGATGGGGACAGTAGAGTCCAGTACTGGAGAAATCAGTCATTTTTCCAGCAAATGCCAGAAAGGAGAGAAAAAGGTGAAATATGAAGAAAAAGGAAAAACTGCATCCGTTCGTCTAGAGTGACAATGACGTGCGAGGGGAATCTCTTCCATAGAAATAGTTGACAGTCGCAGTGATTTATTTTCCATGGAAGTGTTATATTAGATGTTAGAGCATTGGTATCAGCAGCAATGGTAGTGATGGTGGAGAGTATAACAGAATAACAGCTGCGTAACAGGAATGAGAGGCAATGAAATTCAGGCCTGAGTCAGACGCAAGCCAGAGCTCCTCTATTTTCACATCCCTCCCTGGATCCCTGCTACTTCATCTTACATGACTTCACTTGTTCTCCTTTGCCCACTCTACATTGCACAGCCTTTTATATACATAGATCTGAATCGTCTTCTTTACTGAGAATATGTCATTTTATTCAGAAGGGAAAAAAGCATCAACAAAATGGATAGGAGTAAAATAACTTGTTCCTTAATAAAATACTGCATTAAAAAATAATATAAAAAAAGACAAAGTGAATGAAGTGATATTACAGTTCTGAAATCAATGGTTTGAATGTAACAAAAATGCAAATTGCCTACAGCACCCGTCTGGCTTTCCTGCACTCATGTTTTGCATATTTTATGCTATTTTATTAAAATGATCAATTGTGCTTGCATGCAAAAAGTAATTTTGTCAAAGCTCTGGTCTGGATCATTGATTTTTCTTCTCTTAACGTCACTGATTACAAACTGAAAGCTATTTTATGGATATCTCCAACAAATCCAAAAAATGAAATATTTATTGGATAAAATCAATTATTTCTGTTTATCAATTCTCAGCCACATTTATCTTTTCTAACAGCAGGGATACTTTGAAAGCTGAAGGATAGATAATATGAATCGGTATTGGCTGGTGTGATTACTTTTATGCTTCCAGAGTCTACAGACACAAATATCAAGTTGAGTACAGACTCAACATATAAACTCTTTAAACAAATAATATGATTGGTCTGGATTCTACATTTACATTGGTTAAAATAAGAAAAAAATATGCAACAGATTTACTAAAACCTTAGGCTTATTACATATTAAATAAACAATAAACTATCAACAAAATCAAAGCTTGGCTCTAGAAACATTTATTTGTTTGAATCTGACATTAAATATTTCTATTGATGCTGTTTTACTGTTCTTACAAGTGAATGAGGGCTTTTTTTTTTCTAAAGGGTAAGTATACCAATCGGAAGGGGAGGGTTAGAGTTAAGATTAGGCTGCAGGTAGAGGAGTATAGATTTAGGCTGCGGGGATGGCAAACTTAGTGTCAGGCTGTGGGGAGGGGAGTCCTTGGGGCAGATTTACTAAGCTGTGGGTTTAGAAAAGTGGAGATGTTGCCCATTGCAACCAATCAGATTGAAGATCTCATTTAACTATTAACACTAGAGAATGTCAGCTAGAATCTGATTGGTTGTTATGAACAACATCTCCACTTTTCCAAACCTAGCCCTTAGGGTTAGGCTATGGGCAGGGGAGTACTCTTTGAGGCAAAAGCAATCGATTTCCTAGCCAGTTTGGAACTGGCTGGGAGAGAACGACCTTTTCGAAATAGGGCCGTTTTCTGCGGAGACCCACACCCAGTACAAGGAACCTGCCTATGATTTTAGGAAAAATACATATTGATGCCATTAACACTAGGTGAGATTTGGGTGCTGTGCATTAGGATTCAATGTGTATTGTATAGCGATAATTGGGATTCAATATGTATTATATAGTGATAACTAGGATTCAATGTGTATTGTATAGCGATAATTGGGATTCAATATGTATTATATAGTGATAACTAGGATTCAATGTGTATTGTATAGCGATAATTGGGATTCAATATGTATTATATAGTGATAACTAGGATTCAATGTGTATTGTATAGCGATAATTGGGATTCAATATGTATTATATAGTGATAACTAGGATTCAATGTGTATTGTATAGCGATAATTGGGATTCAATATGTATTATATAGTGATAACTAGGATTCAATGTGTATTGTATAGCGATAATTGGGATTCAATATGTATTATATAGTGATAACTAGGATTCAATGTGTATTGTATAGCGATAATTGGGATTCAATATGTATTATATAGTGATAACTAGGATTCAATGTGTATTGTATAGCGATAATTGGGATTCAATATGTATTATATAGTGATAACTAGGATTCAATGTGTATTGTATAGCGATAATTGGGATTCAATATGTATTATATAGTGATAACTAGGATTCAATGTGTATTGTATAGCGATAATTGGGATTCAATATGTATTATATAGTGATAACTAGGATTCAATGTGTATTGTATAGCGATAATTGGGATTCAATATGTATTATATAGTGATAACTAGGATTCAATGTGTATTGTATAGCGATAATTGGGATTCAATATGTATTATATAGTGATAACTAGGATTCAATGTGTATTGTATAGCGATAATTGGGATTCAATATGTATTATATAGTGATAACTAGGATTCAATGTGTATTGTATAGCGATAATTGGGATTCAATATGTATTATATAGTGATAACTAGGATTCAATGTGTATTGTATAGCGATAATTGGGATTCAATATGTATTATATAGTGATAACTAGGATTCAATGTGTATTGTATAGCGATAATTGGGATTCAATATGTATTATATAGTGATAACTAGGATTCAATGTGTATTGTATAGCGATAATTGGGATTCAATATGTATTATATAGTGATAACTAGGATTCAATGTGTATTGTATAGCGATAATTGGGATTCAATATGTATTATATAGTGATAACTAGGATTCAATGTGTATTGTATAGCGATAATTGGGATTCAATATGTATTATATAGTGATAACTAGGATTCAATGTGTATTGTATAGCGATAATTGGGATTCAATATGTATTATATAGTGATAACTAGGATTCAATGTGTATTGTATAGCGATAATTGGGATTCAATATGTATTATATAGTGATAACTAGGATTCAATGTGTATTGTATAGCGATAATTGGGATTCAATATGTATTATATAGTGATAACTAGGATTCAATGTGTATTGTATAGCGATAATTGGGATTCAATATGTATTATATAGTGATAACTAGGATTCAATGTGTATTGTATAGCGATAATTGGGATTCAATATGTATTATATAGTGATAACTAGGATTCAATGTGTATTGTATAGCGATAATTGAGATGCAGTGTGTATTATATGGTGATATTAGGGTGCAGTGTGTATGGTATGGCAATAGCTAGGATATAGTCTGTATTGTATGGTGGTAACTAGGATAAGCCTTGAGAAGAGGTAAGAGCAGACCTGCAGAGCAAGACTAATCTCTGTGACTCACAATATTAAGATATAGAGAGGGCAGAAGATAGAAAAAGCAGGGTAATAAAAGGTAAGTAAAGTAAGTAAAGAGAGGGGCAACACCAGTTGGGGATACAGAATGATGGGGCACAGTGTAATAATTATGTAGCATAGACACTATGGACTGGATTCTCACCTAAGAAGGAAGCTCTGATCGTATTTCTATACAGTTAAGAAGCTTTCTTCTTAAGTGAGAATACGTTCCTATGCTCTGAATTTTAGATCATAGGGCCCCCCCGTCTCAAGTGTCCCAGGCCTCCCGAAGTCTTAATCCAGCCCTATGTACGTCACCTCCCTCAACTCCATGCACACGCCATTCCACCCCTTCCTCCGGCTGTAACCAGTGCTCTCATCACTACATTTCATGCCCGTGTCCAAGATTTCTCCCATGCTGCACCACTACACTGGAATGACCTCCCTCTTTGAGTCAGGCTTTCTCTTACACTGCAGGTCTTCAAGCACTTTCTCAAAACATACTTGTTTAGACTAGCCTACCTCTCTTCCACAAAATATCCCCACCACACCCTACTTGGTATCTCCTCTTTCTCTCCTTCCTCTCCTCCATTGCTCACACCAGCAGTCTATTTCCTCCATTCTCCTCCTGTCTCCTGTTAGTCCACCCCTTTCAGGTTACCTACTCCTCCATCCCCCCATTCTTGCCAACAGTCTTGTGCCTTTCGGCAACCTTTTACCTTCTCCCTCCCCAGGTAGCCCCGTTTCTTTTACCTTCTCATTTGCTCATTCTACCTCTCACTGCACTTCTCTCCCATTCTCCCTTATCTGATTATGCTTGTTACTTTACACCTTACCTTGTAATCTGTTTTATATTTTACCATGCTGTTTAATGTCTGTCCTGTATGTCTGTATTATACACATACACCTTCTGGTGCCTTATAAATAAACAATAATAATAATATTTGCTAAATATTTTTTCAGTAAAGATAAGTGCTAAATATTTTAAATGAAATAAAAAAAAAACAACAACAACAACACAGGGACTGTGCGATAACAATGGGCTGGATCCAGACTTAAGTAAGTGCTTGTAATTAGTTCAGGGTTGCCGACTCTCCTGTAATATCCGGGAGACTCCGGGAATTTGGGCCGTTCTCCCGGGAGAGTCGGCAAACCTCTCGGAAGCAGATAAAATGACCTTTGCGAGCCCTCCCATCCACCCGCGCTATGTTTGATTTAGCGCAGTTGATTGACAGGGAGGCCAGACTTAATGCCGCGATTTACATAAACTGCATAATTAAGCCCCACTCCTCGTTGTAATCAATAGCTTCCTTCCGGGTTCTCCCGGAGGGAAGCTTTCAATTGTCGGCATCCCTGAATTAGTTGCTCCTGGGCTAAACCATGTTGATTTCAGGGGGAGTCAAGTTAATTGTATTCTTTGCATGCAGGGATATATCTTTGAATTGTTTACTGCACACGGATACTGACCAGCTTTACTATCACACTGTTATTTAGACTTGGGATAGGAAACATCACCTCTCAACTCTAATACTGTTTGCAACAGATAAAATAGGAGTCCCCTGCAATCAAAATGATTTAGCCCAGGAGTAACTAAGTTCAAGCACTTACTTAAGTCTGGATCCAGCCCAATATTCCTTTTAGACACAAATATCAGTGGTATCAGAACAGGAAGTCTATATCACTAACCCCCCATCTCCCAACACATTGACTAAAGCTGAGCCACTACAGTGTGAGGCAGAGAAGCCAGGGAGACACACTGCTATGTGGTCCAGCATTCTTTATATTGCCCTTATACATTGGAGAAGTATCTTAGATCTTTCAGATCGCTTCATGCTCTGAGAAACGCAGCTACCTTTCACATCATAGTCCACATTATTATATCAATTATGAATCATTTCCTACAATTGTGCTTTAGTATATGACCTTTGGTTAGGAAAAATCAGTAAGTGAATCAGTGCACCGGGCTTCTCATTAATTTATTTCTAAAACAGGTCTGTAGCTGAAAAATGTATAATAATGCTATTATGTAAATGCAGATTGATTTTGACACATGAAATTGATGCATTATAAAAATATAAAAAAAACAAGTTAGGAACCAATTAAAAATGGCAAAAACTACAAAGACTGAAAGGTCATGATTTAAAGAGACGACATACAACAAACATGTAAGGAGAGAAATACCATATATATATATATATATATACTTTTTTTTAATGAGACTGCAGATCAAACCATGAAGACGAGAGATAAATAAAATATTTATAAAAATAATAATAATGGACCTGATTCAGAGATTGAAAATAAGAACTTAAAGTTACACCTGGGCTAAACCATGTTAATTTCAGGGGAGTCAAATTTCATTTGTTGCAACAGTATTATAGTTAAAAGGTGATGTTTCCCAGCTCAAGTCTAATTAGCAGTTTAAAAGTGAAGCTGATCAGGTATCTGTGTGCAATAAGTAAAAGCAAAGCAATCTCCCTGCATGCATAGAATAAAATTAACATGGTTTTGCCCAGGTGTAACTTTAAGTTCTTATTTTCAGCCTCTGAATCAGGCCCAATCTTTCTAAACTCCACGTGAAATTGGCATATTGTCATAATTCTCTCTAGCGGGCGTATTGATGCTCGCCATGGTCGTAAAAACACTGTTTCCATGTTCTGCGCATGAGCACGGCAGATGTTACGACCAGAAACTCTAAACGTACTTACGAGACTAAGGTCCACTGTGTAACTACGAATGAAGGGGTGTGCCAGCCACAACTGTAATTACGCTTCGGAGGCGGGGTGAGGCATGTAAATCGTACAGTATGGGCGTGCTTAGGTGCGTAAGAACGTTCAGCCATCACGGCCGACCGCAGTTAAGGAAAAGTTAGGGTAGGGTTTGGTAAGAGTAAGACGGCAAAAACACGTACGAGCGAGGGGAATGCCTAGGACAGTGCATAGTAAATAGGAGCGCGTAAATACGCTACACATAGAAACGTAACTCGAGCGTAAACTTTTTCACACTGAGCCTCGCCCCGGGTGTTATGGCGTCTGTAATTTCCAGTGAGGTAATGAGACTTGCAGTAATGTTTTATGCTCCTGTTTCATTTGTGGTACTTGGAAGTTATCCCGAAATAGATATTTAGCATTTAGGTTAATGTCTTTCTGGGAATATAACTGCATGTAAAAGTCTTGTAAGACCGGTAATATTTCTTTAGCAGAGTATGTCCTAGTACTTATTCCTTTCTAAGGCATTTAGTAGCATGTGGAAGCCCATCACCGGATTAGACAGTAACTGTCCCAAGCTGCTTCCAGCATATTCCTTGCTTATACAATTCCCCAGTAATTGTTTAGCGCTTATTAGCACTTATTAGCTACTAGTGCAGTCTACAGGATTTCTATAACTCATTGGTGCCTTTTATACCTATACCTATATACCTATATACATATAGGCAGAAGAAAATAACGGCACTCGCAGACTTCAATATGAAAGACAAACTTATGTCAAAATTTAATCCGACGTTTCAGTGACCTTACAAATCACTTTCCTCAGTGCCATACAACAGTGAAACATACATCTACCAGACTATATATATATAGATATAAGGTGTATAACTCACCACATTGTGAAACATCTTCAAGCCAGATGCTAAACCAGCGCCGTTCGCGCCCGCAGTTTGTCTCAGGACACACCCCAACTTCCGCCGCTGTGATGTGTGTTGGGCAATTGCTATGGTGATACCACACCACAGACGTTAAACCTCCACTCAAGCGGGGCGGGTCCCAAGTCCAGTTGCTAAGGACGCCCTGCCCCGGTCTTTAGTGCCCGTCTGTAAATATGAATCCCAGGAAATAACATGTCAAACAGATTAATATTTATCAAGAACAAATTTTTTTTCAATGTTACGTAATACAACACAAGATCTCGAACTCAAATTACCGAGAACTAGTGTTTAACCTCTCCACATGGGACCTTTCTGAGGGTGAGTTGTCGATTTTGGGTAAAGGGTTATCTTTTGTTCCTTCAACTGATTTTGATGCTTTTTGATGGAAGGTGGATCAGTATAAACTCCACAGACAATTAAAGATCAAAGAGTTTTTTCAGCATACGTAACATGAAGATACAGAGGATTTGGCACAATATGAACTATTTCGTCCTAAGTCCCGATTCGACCCGCAAAATCACAACCCCTCTATTAAAACTTTTGTTAGGTTAATGGATGAGGCAGTTACCAAAACCGCTCAATCCTTGCCAAAAATAAGATATAACACCACAAGAGAAGAGATGACGGCATTAAAACAGCTAGCGTCCTATACTGACATAGTTATCCGCCCAGTGGACAAAGGTGGCAAACTAGTTGTCCAGGACATTGCTGATTATCGAAATGAAATCCTGTGCCAACTAAATGACTTCTTCACATACCAACGATTTACCATGAATCCGACCTCAGGGTATTTACAAGAGTTGGATGAGATATTTGGTGAGGCAATCCTTAACAACATGATTCCGCAACAAGTCTATCAGGCTCTGATTACTAAATTGTGCCTATTCTTTATACACTTTGTGTACGGTGGATGTCACTTCACTGTACACAAGCATCCCTCATCAATTAGGAAAACAAGCAGTATGTGATCTTATCTCTGAAAATCTTTTATACACAGGGCCTCCTATTTTATTGATTAAATGCTTACTGGAATTTATCCTTACGAGGAGTTACTTTTTATTTGATGGATCTTATTTTTTGCAGGTCTCAGGGTGTGCCATGGGGTCGCCGATAGCACCCTCTTTCATGAATGCTTTTATGGCTACAGTTCAGAAAGTGCATTTTCTGGAGAACCCAGTGAGTAAGGATAGACTCCTTTTCTTCACACGGTTTATTGATGACATCCTGATTTTCTGGAATGGGACACCAATTGAGTTCCACAGATTTATGTCTTCTGTTAATTCACTTTTGAATGTAGTGAAAAAGAAATACACTTTTTGGATGTTCATTTGAAATTACAGGGCAAAAGTGCTCTCCACATCAGTATTTGTGAAACCTACTGACAGAAATACCCTTTTACTCTCTTCCAGTCACCACCCACCTCCTCTTAAACAGCGCCTCCCATATTCACAGTTTTTGAGGTTGTGCCGTATTTGCAGTGATGTGAACGTGAGGGACTTGGAACTGGATTTGATGCAATAAAAATTTACTCAAAGAGGGTACCCTTGTTCTGTTTTAACTGAGGCCAGAGCCTTAGGTATCCCATGAGACACAGTCTTTCAACCTGGCAAGGGAAGAATGCAACAGCAAAGGCTTAAGAAACTTCATTGGACTAGTAAATTTTCTAGAATTAGTCAATTTACTAATCAAGCTACTATGGCCTATAGTAAGCTCTGATCTGAGTCTTCCAGTATTCCAAGATGTTCGCCTAATGCTTTGCTATCAAAGTGGAAGATTGGTTGGCAAAAATTGACATTTCCCAGCTAAATGAGAAAAAAATCTCACTTTCTTTCTAAACCACCAGGTTGTTACAGATGTATAGGATGTATAACCTCTCGACATCTGGAGACCTCTAAGACTAAAGATTCAATTTACATTGTTCATCAATCAGGACAGCTTTATCTACAGGACAACCTGATCAGCCTGGTGCGAGGCATTTTTGGAATCCAAACACTCACTTCCAGAACTTAAGTGCAGGATAATTGATTAAATACTTTAGGCCCAAGAGGCGGTGATCGTGACCTGGCGCTACTGCACTTGGAATCCAAGTGGATTTTTACTTTAAGAACTGTCAAACCAGGTGGTTTGAATGACATTCTCCCCTTGTCTTGCTTTCTTTAACTACTATGTGTATTATGATTGATGTGATGGCTGTACAGTGCTATCTCAAATTTACATCTGTTATGTTTTGGACTCTTTCTGTGCTTGAATATGTGATTTTTTCTTATTACATCTCTTGCCTTTAATAGAATTGTGATAGCATATTGATATTTAATTATGTTAGCATCATTTATTAATATTCATAGTGGGGGGCTATTCTTATTGGATTAGGTCTATTACAAAAAATGTGTTCTTGATAAATATTTATCTGACATGTTATTTCCTGGGATGCATATTCAGAGACGGGCGCTAAGGTTTGGGGCTAGGCGTCCTTAGCAACTGGACTTGGACCCGCCCCGCTTGACACCGCGAATTTGAGTGGAGGTGTGACGTCTGTGGCGTGGTATCGCCATAGCAACTGCCCAACACACACCACGCCGCCGGAAGTGGGGGGTGTCCTGAGGCAGACTGCGGGCATGAACGTTGCCGGTCCAACATCTGACATGAAGATGATTCACAATGTGGTGAGTTATGCACCTTGGGGTAGATCCAGAACTACGTTTGCCGTACGTTTATTCGCGTAGCGTACCTTCTATACACTCCCCTAGGCACACCCCTTGAACGTACGTATTTTGTCAAGATACGCTTTTCACACCCTACCTTAACTTTTGCCAACGTAACCGCAGTGATCCGCACCCGTACATATGGGCAACACGTATTTACGCAGCTAAGCACGCCTATACTGTACACTTTAAATACAACCCCCCGCCTACTTAATGTATTTCAGACGTATTTTGGACTCAAGTAAAATTGGCACGCCCACACCTAAGTATTTACTTGACAAATACGTGAATGGCCCATACGTTCACAATTACGCTACGTTACTGAGCGTATTTTCTATGGTGCGCATACGCAGTACTTACCAATAGGCGATTTTACGTCTCCGCCACGCGTAATTTTATTTAGGAATGAGCAGTAAACTTTACAATCTTTCTTTTGCTATCAGTATGCCATACATTTAACAAAAAGGATGAATAGAAATTAATACAAGAATACAATTTAAATAATTTTCAAGTATTTGTAAACTTCACTTCACTAAATTTTTACGAACATTGTTATAAACAAATCCCATTCATTTTTCCATAAATAAATACCCCTTTAACAACAATGTTAACAAAACAAATCAATTAATATAATACTTCAATTAAATTGATTTACACCAACAATTTAACAAAATCTTTGTTTTCACAATTACCCCTTTTTATTAGATTGATTTACACCAACAATTTAACAAAATCTTTGTTTTCACAATTACTTCTTTTCTACTCTCCCTTAACTAATCTTATTTAGAAGAAATCGAGGCAACCTATATAATACTTTTTCTAAAAACGTATATTTGCTTTTAAACAAGTTTGCTTTACAATTCTTTTTGCAACATTCAAGTTATCTAAACCCTTTTTATACACTTTTGATTTTGTTACAATTTATAGTCTTAGTCTCCAAAACCCTTTTTTACACTTTTGATTTTGTTACAAGTTATAGTTTTAGTCTCCTCTCTCTTTTAGCTAAAATCCCAGTAAATGTATTAATCTAAACTCTCTCTCTAATTTACTCCTATTCTCACTTCTTGCCCCTCCTTCTGTCTCAAATGTTCTCCCCTTCTGTTCACCAAATTATGTTACCGGTAATTAGTTATTATACTGTCTCTGCTTCAGTCCCCCGGTAGTCTCTCCCTTTGTAACAATCACTCCTCCGACCTTCAATTTTCTTTGCGTCCTTCCCGAAGTCTCTATCTCTGTCTCCTCCGTGCCGGAGGAGACAGAGATAGAGACTTCGGGAGAGACGCAAAGAAAATTGAAGGTCGGAGGAGTGACTCTCGCTCTCTCTCTCCCGTTACCGACTATCACTGGCTCCGCTGTTCTCCTTAAACAGCAAACGGCATAGTGCCCAGACATACATCCAGCAGTCAAACCAATCAAGTCAATAAAGAGACAGACACTGATAGCTTGGGATTAAAACCAGGGAACATGGTATTTATTTAAATTGAATTATTGAATTGAATGATTGACCTAACTGGAATTGACTCAAAGCAAGTCATTTTAAAGGCAGTTAGGTGGCCCCGCAGCGGTGGGGGTCCAGCAAGGTTCCACCTTAAGAGGTCATCCACCTTGACCTCGGCGCTACTCCCCTCTGTCTGATCCTCCAGCAGGACACTCGACCCGTTCCCACAGGGGCTCAACCTTTTGAGCTACCCCCGCTCCCACCAAACAAACAACACCTCCAGCCAAACCTTTTTGCTGAGACCTCCACCCCCACTGCCCCACCATGCTCAGTCTGTATAGAAAAAGTCAAACTTATCATATAAAACTTTAAGGGAGTGAGGGAGGGTGAAATCTCTACGGCAAGTGCCCACTCCCCCTCAACTAACTCAATTTATATTACCCCACCCCCTACCTACAGCCCAGCTTCACCCCCCACCCCTTATCCTATACCAACCCACCTACCCTGAACTATTAACCCTTTGCCCCCTGGATGCCTGCATAGGCCACCTGCCTTCAATTTATTTACCTGTGGCCCTATGGGGTCCTTGCTTATTTGAAGGCTCTATCTCTGTCTCCTCCAGCACCACTCTTGCTCTCTCTCTCCTGCTACCAACTATCACTGGCTCCGCTGTTCTCCTGAAGGCTCTATCTCTGTCTCCTCTGGCACAACTCTTGCTCTCTCTCTCCCATTATCGACTATCACCAACTCCGTATCACTTCCTCAGCAATACTCCAGCACTGTCACCTCTGATGACAGTGTCACGGTCAGCACTCTTTTCTTACCTTCCTCGTTCCCCTCGTCCGTGCAGTCCGCTTGCCGCATGTCTCTCCCTGCGCCCTGCGGCTCCCGACGTGTCCGTCATTGATGTAAACAATGACACGTGGGAGCATCGCCG
>WWET01003485.1:142602-166019 GCA_011038615.1 Limnodynastes dumerilii | reverse complement strand
ACATTATATAAAGGAAGAGGTGTAATAGAACATGAGGACATGTGTATATACTGGAGGGTGACAGGAACAGGAGGGGACATTATGTAAAGGAAGAGGTGTAATAGAACACAAGGGCATGAATATAATCTGGAGGGTGACAGGTACAGGGGGGGACATTATATAAAGGAAAAGGTGTAATAGAACACGAGGGCATGAATATAAACTGGAGGGTGGGAGATTCAGAGGAAATGTGCAGAAAAATGACTTCACTGAAAGGGTGATAGATAAGTGTAATAACCTTCTATCTGAGGGGGTAGAGGTAATACAGTAGAACAGTGTAAACATGCTTGGGATAAATATAAGGAGATCCTAAATCTCAATTTAAATTATGGGTAAAATAGGATCTATGGTCAGTATAGTTTAAAACAATCAATTGGGCAGTGTGGCTTTTATCTGCCATCACTTTCTATGTTTCTATGATCCTTTCCTTTACCTTTGTGGAAACTGAATATAATATCAAACCAATATGTTTGATTAATATGAATTGCCTTATCAGGATTACATTGAAGATGTATTTTATTTTAGGCATTAGTCGATGTATAGAGGGATGAAGCACCTTTCTTATTACAAAGTGTTTCGGGCTGACCTTTACTCAAAGTGGCGTCTTGCTTTGTGCTAGCTATTATATGTACTATTTTCATTGTTTTGTGGATGCATTTAATTTGTGCACTTTGTCTATTTTCTATTATACATTATGGGCCTGATCCAGTGCTACGATGGTACAATGAGCGTGCTAATGACACTCCCCCATGCCCCAGCGTATTAACACCCGCTTATGCCGGCTGAAGGCTACCCTAACTTCAGCCGGCGTAAGTGAGTAATAATACGCTGGGACGGTGGCGTTGCTACGCTGACGCCGCCCTCCCAGCCCCATTACCCTCCCTCCCCCCACCTCCCTGCACTAACTGCAGCATTACTACGCTGCTGCTACGGATGCCCAATCCAGAAACTGCTCGGCGCATGCGCAGATCGGCTTTTAAGACGATCTTACGCTGCTGGCATCTTAATGCCAGCCAGCGTAGGTCTGGATACGGCCCTATGTGTATATTGTATATTTGTTATATCTCGAAACTGCAGCAATCAAAGCAGACAATCATTAATTCTTCATAGCATCCTTGATTAAAATGGGTAAGGCTCAGATGTTTGGATACTGAGCATGCTTCAACTGTATATAATTTACATATTTCACCCCTCTCACTGGTGTACGCTAGCACCTGGCCCTGCCGAATTAAAGCCCACGGAAACAAGTCTACAGCCAAAATCTTTCTCAAGAGGCTCCCGTTACGAGAGTGGTACACTTAGGCACGAAGTATAACCACTGACCTGATGGTGAGGATAGACTTTGCTGCTGGTCGCAGCAGGTCGCGGCCCCCAGGGTTAAATCTCAATGGTGACCTAATTAACCAAGCCCCTTAACCAAAGTAAATCCTGAATAAACCTATGGCTGACACGCAGTAGAATCCAAGCAATCAAACACACTGCAGACATAGGATCCCGGTGCAGCATAGAGAAAGGGCGCTGATGAGGATAAAGGGGAAACCAGCTATGCTAGTGGATAGTAACCCCACAGGACAATGCAAGAAGATGGAACACTCTGAGCACACAGAGACAGGGGAGACAACACCACACTAATGAGGAATAAATATTCCGAGCTCACAGCAGCAGATGACAGGGCTGGTGACCAAAGACAGAAAATTCTAGATCACCGAAATAATATACTCAGAATGGGTGGGAGAAATGGAACACAGTAGATGGAAGGAGTAGTCTAGCATATAGAGCACCAGAGTCTGAACGCGTGGAAAGTAAGGGATACACAGAGAATACACACACCGAGGGCCAGAACGAGGAGAGGCAGAGCGAGGGGAGGAGCCAGGGTTGTGCCAGTGTCTGGGGATGACACATATTATAATATATGTCAGTTACATTAGGAGTCTGGGAATGGTATATACTATATACAGGGTGCCATTCCCAAACCCTAATATAAACCCCATATCACAGTATGTGTCATTCCCAGACCCATAATATCCCCACATGTCCTCTATAAAGTGTGCTATGTCCACAGATGTGTAATGTCATGGAGACAGGAAGGGGGATGTGTAATGGTTTGGGGGTAAGGATAGAGATGTGTAATTAATAGGGCACAGGGAGGGAGATGTGTAAATGTAAGAGGAACAAGGGAGGACCATGTGTATGGAGGGGGTGCAGGGATGGGAAGTGTATTGGAGAGGGGGCACAAGCAAAGGCAGCCGCCTATGACCCCGTGGGTCAGGGGTCCCTGCAGGTGCCACACTGGACAATGCAAATAACCTCTTACCTAATTGCAGACTATAGTCTAGGTCGAGGAAAGCGAGAGCGGGCGTCTGGTTTCCCCAACACTGAACACAGCCCCAGAGATAGGAATAGGTCTCAAAAAGCTGGCAACAGAGACACCTGAGAAACATGATATTGTGAGATTATGTGATGGGGCCCCTCTAATTTTTTCCCCTAGAGCCCGAAAAACCTAGGGTCGCCTCTGGGCACAAGAAGGCAGGCATGTTATTAGGGGGGAGAGACTGAAAGGCAGATGTGTAACAGAGGAAAGGAAATATGTCATGGGGGGGTTGAAGGAGATGTGTAATAGAGGAAGGGAAATATATAATGGGGTTGGGAAGAGGTGTAATGGAGGAAGGTAAATATGAAATGTGGGGGTGGAAGGAAATGTGTAATGGAGGAAGGGAAATGTGTAATGGGGTGGAAGGAGATGTGTAATGGAGGAAGGGAAATATGAAATGTGGGGGTGAAAGGAGATGTGTAATGGAGGAAGTCAAATATGTAATGGGGGTGGAAGGAGATGTGTAATGGAGGAAGGGAAATATGAAATGGGGGTGGAAGGAGATGTGTAATGGAGGAAGGGAAATATGTAATGGGGGTGGGAAGAGATGTGTAATGGAGGAAGGGGAATATGTAATGGGGGGGTGGAAGGAGATATCTAATGAAGGAAGGGAAATATGTAATGGGGGTGGGAAGAGATGTGTAATGGAGGAAGGGAAATATGTAATGGGGGGTGGAAGGAGATGTGTAATGGAGGAAGGGAAATATGTAATGGGGATGGGAAGAGATGTGTAATGGCATCTATCTTAATTTTCTCCACAGACTTTCAGTACAGGAGGAATCAATATTTATTTTTGTTAAAACAGTACTTCCTTTTAGCCAGCAAATGTCAGGGAAGATGCTTAACCCTGCTCCCTGGCTCACTAGAGCACAAGAGGAAGGGGAGGGGGAGGGGGGTGCCATAACATTGACATCAACAAGGCAGCAGGAGACCACAGAAGGAGAGACCACTAGAACACAGAGTCAGAATCTCAATGCAGACAAGAAGCACCAGGCAATGCAGCAGACATGACCCAGGAGGCCAATGCTATAACTGGCAGTGTAGTGCATCCCCCAATCAGCCTCCCTGACCGGGAATGTGAGAATGGAGAAAACGGTGGCCAGAAGACAATGAGAGATGAGTAACCAAGATACAGTAATAAACAAATGTCGCCTGGTGGGAGTCCAAGCCACAAGTAGAGACAGACGAAAAATGATTTTAGGTTGTCTCTATTTGGAAAAAGGCAGCCTTTTCCGATTTTTTTTTAGAATTGGTAAATATGCCGAACCCATTCATTTTCTGAACTGCCACCCACCGGACACGTTGCACCAGCAGCCTGCAACAGACCCCACCAGAGAGGTGAGTAATTGCTGCAGGAAGGGGTGCCTTAGGGTTAGGCTACAGGGAAGGGAATGTTAGGGTCAGGCTACGGGGAAGGGAGTGTTAGGGTCAGGATGCAGGGGAGGAAGGGTTAGGGTCATGGCAAGGGAGGGTTAGAGTAAGGATTAGGAAAAGGGTTGGGGTTAGATTTTATATTATCCATGCCTCTTTTTAATAGAAATTTTTTTTTTACTTGAAAAATGTCCTCGGTAAAAGGCAGGTAAACAGATTACACATATACAGAACTATACAAAAGACATCATGGGCCGGATCCAGAGCTACACTGGCCCGCTGTCTGTAAGTACGGCCAGCGTAGCTCTGGTGCACTCCCCCGATGTAGTTACACACAGTGATGCCGGCTGAAGGTTACCCTAAATTCAGCCGGCGTAACTATGTGTAACTACGCTCACACAGGAGCGTAACCGCCGAAACCCTGCCCTCACTACCTCATTTCCCTCCCTCCCGCCTACCTTCCGTAACTACAACGCAGTTATGGCGCAACACACCCCTTCATCCATAACTACGGATGTGCAACATCTGCCCGGCACATGCGCAGAGCGGCAAAAATGCCATTCTTACGCATACGGCCACTGTAATAACGACAGCGGGCGTAGGTCTGGATCATGCCCCATTATACAGAAACCACCCAACAATGAAGACATATCATACACATACAGATTTACTATAATTGTACATGCAATAAAACTGTGACACGGAGCTATATTTCTATTTCCATTCTTACAGCTAATACGATGTAGTTATCAGCTCAAAATGACATTACTGCAGGTGATTCCTACAGCAATACTCTGTGTCAGGTTAATGGGATATAATTATAGCAGATTAGGAGTGCTAGATATTTTTTTTTTTTGCCAAAATACGATTGATTAAATGTTTGATTATAATAGGAGCCAATGCAAGCTGGCTCACACAACAAAATCTACTTCCTTGATGATTATTTCTACAAGCAGAAATGATTACAGGCCCATTTACCAATAAACATTTTAATTTACCCATTTTCTTTTAAGTGAGATCCAACACAGAATTCGCCGGATGGAAGTCAGAAAGCTGCGTGTTACTTCTGTTAGGACAGGCGCAGAACCGTAATGACCTGACACCAAGATCAGCTCGTCCTAAATCATCTCTAAAAATATTTAGTGACCCAGAAATTGAATGAGACCTCTTAGAAGGAACAACAAGAGGATATGGCGCACAGAATTTAATTTACTGCATACGACCTTGTGAGATGAAAGGCTGTAAAATGTAACAATGATGTTTTACAAAATATTCACTTTTCTACTTATATTTATTTAAAAAAAAAAAAGATACAGAAACAAACATTTCAAAAATACTGATAGAAATCACCTGAAGTTCTGAATATCTAGGATGGTTGCTTTCAGTCATTCTACTAAGGGGCGGGACTAAGTTCACAAGGGGCGTTCCCTCTTAGTTATTTTACCAAAATATTAAAGTTAATTTAGATGCTCCAAACAGATCAGTGTTTTCTGTACAGTAAATTACAGGGAGGTTACACAGAAAAACTAATTGCTGAATTATTATTCAGACTAATGTTGTCTAAAAGTTAATTTTTTGTTTTTTTTGTTTGTTTTAATCAGGTTGTAAATAGGGTAGATGAAGATTAAGAGGGAAGTTGAGGAATTTGATAAGTTTGCCTGAAGAGGGGAGTTTTAAGGGAGCGCTTGGAAGTTTTGGAAAGTCTTAATGGGTGAGGAATGTTATTCAATGAGTGGATGAAGCTTGAGAGAAGTTCTGTAACTAGCAATCAGAGCAATTATGAAGTACAGAGGAGATCTTGTGAAGACAAGTGAGGATGTAGTAGCAAAAAGAGAGTGTGGTAGAAAAAAAAAGTGCTGATTTACCGAACAAGTGAGTCTAAGGGCCAGATTTACTAAGCTTTGGAAAAGTGGAGATGTTGCCCATAGTAACCAATCAGATTCTAGCTGACATTCTCTAGAATGTAATAGGAAAGTGAGAGCTAGAGTCTGATTGGTGGCTATTGGCAACACCTCTACTTTCCAAACCCGCAGCTTAGTAAATCTGGCCCTAAGCACCAAAAACACTATATATACTAATTGACCAATGTCTATGCAGTATGAAGGTGGGTGATGATTCCTCCTAAGGCCTCAAAAACAGAGAAATTCAAAGATTTAAATATTTAAATTTACTTTTCAATAGAGCATATTTAAATGAATAAAACACATTTGAAAAACATCGATATACATAAAAGGGCGGATACTTAGTAAATAAATAAAGAATTGTCCAGATTAGTAAAACAAATGATAAGGAGCAGAACTTGTGCCCCAGAGGTAGCTGCAGGATCCTAGGAAGCCACAAAAGTCTGGGTGATGGCTAGATGTTAAAGTCCTTGATAGCCTGGTGTCAGCTCCTGGAGGAACGAGCAAAGTCACTTGAGCAAACTCTAAGTGACGCGTTTCGGCGGTACAAGCCCTTTTTCAAAGTGTTGTTGACGGTACATGTGATGCAACCTTTTATTCTGTCTTTCCGGCTGTTAATTGAATTTGAATGGAGAACAGAGGACCCCCACTCTGCATTGGAACAACCTACCATAATCAGGCAATCCAGCACCCTCCAATACTTCACAAGCTCCCTCAAAACCCACTTCTTCAGGCTAGCCTGCCCTTCCTCAACCTAAGCTTATCTGCCCTCCCCATCTTCACTCCTGTGTCTCCGATTTGTTTACCCCCTCCCTGTTACCGTTAGTTCTTATGAGCAGGGCCTCTTCTCTCATGTCATCACCCCTCTACCTTGTCCTCATTAATTCCCACTTTCTCTCTCTACTGTCTCTCTTTCTCCTTATTCATCTGCTCCTACACACATATCCAGCATCTTATTCTCCATACATATTATCTCTCTCCTTATTCTGCTTTCATGAAGTATTTGGTAACTGGCATAGTGCACAGGGCTTCCGCTATCTGCTTTCATGAAGTATTTGGTAACTGGCATAGTGCACAGGGCTTCCGCTATCTGCTTTCATGAAGTATTTGGTAACTGGCATAGTGCACAGGGCTTCCGCTATCTGCTTTCATGAAGTATTTGGTAACTGGCATAGTGCACAGGGCTTCCGCTATCTGCTTTCATGAAGTATTTGGTAACTGGCATAGTGCACAGGGCTTCCGCTATCTGCTTTCATGAAGTATTTGGTAACTGGCATAGTGCACAGGGCTTCCGCTATCTGCTTTCATGAAGTATTTGGTAACTGGCATAGTGCACAGGGCTTCCGCTATCTGCTTTCATGAAGTATTTGGTAACTGGCATAGTGCACAGGGCTTCCGCTATCTGCTTTCATGAAGTATTTGGTAACTGGCATAGTGCACAGGGCTTCCGCTATCTGCTTTCATGAAGTATTTGGTAACTGGCATAGTGCACAGGGCTTCCGCTATCTGCTTTCATGAAGTATTTGGTAACTGGCATAGTGCACAGGGCTTCCGCTATCTGCTTTCATGAAGTATTTGGTAACTGGCATAGTGCACAGGGCTTCCGCTATCTGCTTTCATGAAGTATTTGGTAACTGGCATAGTGCACAGGGCTTCCGCTATCTGCTTTCATGAAGTATTTGGTAACTGGCATAGTGCACAGGGCTTCCGCTATCTGCTTTCATGAAGTATTTGGTAACTGGCATAGTGCACAGGGCTTCCGCTATCTGCTTTCATGAAGTATTTGGTAACTGGCATAGTGCACAGGGCTTCCGCTATCTGCTTTCATGAAGTATTTGGTAACTGGCATAGTGCACAGGGCTTCCGCTATCTGCTTTCATGAAGTATTTGGTAACTGGCATAGTGCACAGGGCTTCCGCTATCTGCTTTCATGAAGTATTTGGTAACTGGCATAGTGCACAGGGCTTCCGCTATCTGCTTTCATGAAGTATTTGGTAACTGGCATAGTGCACAGGGCTTCCGCTATCTGCTTTCATGAAGTATTTGGTAACTGGCATAGTGCACAGGGCTTCCGCTATCTGCTTTCATGAAGTATTTGGTAACTGGCATAGTGCACAGGGCTTCCGCTATCTGCTTTCATGAAGTATTTGGTAACTGGCATAGTGCACAGGGCTTCCGCTATCTGCTTTCATGAAGTATTTGGTAACTGGCATAGTGCACAGGGCTTCCGCTATCTGCTTTCATGAAGTATTTGGTAACTGGCATAGTGCACAGGGCTTCCGCTATCTGCTTTCATGAAGTATTTGGTAACTGGCATAGTGCACAGGGCTTCCGCTATCTGCTTTCATGAAGTATTTGGTAACTGGCATAGTGCACAGGGCTTCCGCTATCTGCTTTCATGAAGTATTTGGTAACTGGCATAGTGCACAGGGCTTCCGCTATCTGCTTTCATGAAGTATTTGGTAACTGGCATAGTGCACAGGGCTTCCGCTATCTGCTTTCATGAAGTATTTGGTAACTGGCATAGTGCACAGGGCTTCCGCTATCTGCTTTCATGAAGTATTTGGTAACTGGCATAGTGCACAGGGCTTCCGCTATCTGCTTTCATGAAGTATTTGGTAACTGGCATAGTGCACAGGGCTTCCGCTATCTGCTTTCATGAAGTATTTGGTAACTGGCATAGTGCACAGGGCTTCCGCTATCTGCTTTCATGAAGTATTTGGTAACTGGCATAGTGCACAGGGCTTCCGCTATCTGCTTTCATGAAGTATTTGGTAACTGGCATAGTGCACAGGGCTTCCGCTATCTGCTTTCATGAAGTATTTGGTAACTGGCATAGTGCACAGGGCTTCCGCTATCTGCTTTCATGAAGTATTTGGTAACTGGCATAGTGCACAGGGCTTCCGCTATCTGCTTTCATGAAGTATTTGGTAACTGGCATAGTGCACAGGGCTTCCGCTATCTGCTTTCATGAAGTATTTGGTAACTGGCATAGTGCACAGGGCTTCCGCTATCTGCTTTCATGAAGTATTTGGTAACTGGCATAGTGCACAGGGCTTCCGCTATCTGCTTTCATGAAGTATTTGGTAACTGGCATAGTGCACAGGGCTTCCGCTATCTGCTTTCATGAAGTATTTGGTAACTGGCATAGTGCACAGGGCTTCCGCTATCTGCTTTCATGAAGTATTTGGTAACTGGCATAGTGCACAGGGCTTCCGCTATCTGCTTTCATGAAGTATTTGGTAACTGGCATAGTGCACAGGGCTTCCGCTATCTGCTTTCATGAAGTATTTGGTAACTGGCATAGTGCACAGGGCTTCCGCTATCTGCTTTCATGAAGTATTTGGTAACTGGCATAGTGCACAGGGCTTCCGCTATCTGCTTTCATGAAGTATTTGGTAACTGGCATAGTGCACAGGGCTTCCGCTATCTGCTTTCATGAAGTATTTGGTAACTGGCATAGTGCACAGGGCTTCCGCTATCTGCTTTCATGAAGTATTTGGTAACTGGCATAGTGCACAGGGCTTCCGCTATCTGCTTTCATGAAGTATTTGGTAACTGGCATAGTGCACAGGGCTTCCGCTATCTGCTTTCATGAAGTATTTGGTAACTGGCATAGTGCACAGGGCTTCCGCTATCTGCTTTCATGAAGTATTTGGTAACTGGCATAGTGCACAGGGCTTCCGCTATCTGCTTTCATGAAGTATTTGGTAACTGGCATAGTGCACAGGGCTTCCGCTATCTGCTTTCATGAAGTATTTGGTAACTGGCATAGTGCACAGGGCTTCCGCTATCTGCTTTCATGAAGTATTTGGTAACTGGCATAGTGCACAGGGCTTCCGCTATCTGCTTTCATGAAGTATTTGGTAACTGGCATAGTGCACAGGGCTTCCGCTATCTGCTTTCATGAAGTATTTGGTAACTGGCATAGTGCACAGGGCTTCCGCTATCTGCTTTCATGAAGTATTTGGTAACTGGCATAGTGCACAGGGCTTCCGCTATCTGCTTTCATGAAGTATTTGGTAACTGGCATAGTGCACAGGGCTTCCGCTATCTGCTTTCATGAAGTATTTGGTAACTGGCATAGTGCACAGGGCTTCCGCTATCTGCTTTCATGAAGTATTTGGTAACTGGCATAGTGCACAGGGCTTCCGCTATCTGCTTTCATGAAGTATTTGGTAACTGGCATAGTGCACAGGGCTTCCGCTATCTGCTTTCATGAAGTATTTGGTAACTGGCATAGTGCACAGGGCTTCCGCTATCTGCTTTCATGAAGTATTTGGTAACTGGCATAGTGCACAGGGCTTCCGCTATCTGCTTTCATGAAGTATTTGGTAACTGGCATAGTGCACAGGGCTTCCGCTATCTGCTTTCATGAAGTATTTGGTAACTGGCATAGTGCACAGGGCTTCCGCTATCTGCTTTCATGAAGTATTTGGTAACTGGCATAGTGCACAGGGCTTCCGCTATCTGCTTTCATGAAGTATTTGGTAACTGGCATAGTGCACAGGGCTTCCGCTATCTGCTTTCATGAAGTATTTGGTAACTGGCATAGTGCACAGGGCTTCCGCTATCTGCTTTCATGAAGTATTTGGTAACTGGCATAGTGCACAGGGCTTCCGCTATCTGCTTTCATGAAGTATTTGGTAACTGGCATAGTGCACAGGGCTTCCGCTATCTGCTTTCATGAAGTATTTGGTAACTGGCATAGTGCACAGGGCTTCCGCTATCTGCTTTCATGAAGTATTTGGTAACTGGCATAGTGCACAGGGCTTCCGCTATCTGCTTTCATGAAGTATTTGGTAACTGGCATAGTGCACAGGGCTTCCGCTATCTGCTTTCATGAAGTATTTGGTAACTGGCATAGTGCACAGGGCTTCCGCTATCTGCTTTCATGAAGTATTTGGTAACTGGCATAGTGCACAGGGCTTCCGCTATCTGCTTTCATGAAGTATTTGGTAACTGGCATAGTGCACAGGGCTTCCGCTATCTGCTTTCATGAAGTATTTGGTAACTGGCATAGTGCACAGGGCTTCCGCTATCTGCTTTCATGAAGTATTTGGTAACTGGCATAGTGCACAGGGCTTCCGCTATCTGCTTTCATGAAGTATTTGGTAACTGGCATAGTGCACAGGGCTTCCGCTATCTGCTTTCATGAAGTATTTGGTAACTGGCATAGTGCACAGGGCTTCCGCTATCTGCTTTCATGAAGTATTTGGTAACTGGCATAGTGCACAGGGCTTCCGCTATCTGCTTTCATGAAGTATTTGGTAACTGGCATAGTGCACAGGGCTTCCGCTATCTGCTTTCATGAAGTATTTGGTAACTGGCATAGTGCACAGGGCTTCCGCTATCTGCTTTCATGAAGTATTTGGTAACTGGCATAGTGCACAGGGCTTCCGCTATCTGCTTTCATGAAGTATTTGGTAACTGGCATAGTGCACAGGGCTTCCGCTATCTGCTTTCATGAAGTATTTGGTAACTGGCATAGTGCACAGGGCTTCCGCTATCTGCTTTCATGAAGTATTTGGTAACTGGCATAGTGCACAGGGCTTCCGCTATCTGCTTTCATGAAGTATTTGGTAACTGGCATAGTGCACAGGGCTTCCGCTATCTGCTTTCATGAAGTATTTGGTAACTGGCATAGTGCACAGGGCTTCCGCTATCTGCTTTCATGAAGTATTTGGTAACTGGCATAGTGCACAGGGCTTCCGCTATCTGCTTTCATGAAGTATTTGGTAACTGGCATAGTGCACAGGGCTTCCGCTATCTGCTTTCATGAAGTATTTGGTAACTGGCATAGTGCACAGGGCTTCCGCTATCTGCTTTCATGAAGTATTTGGTAACTGGCATAGTGCACAGGGCTTCCGCTATCTGCTTTCATGAAGTATTTGGTAACTGGCATAGTGCACAGGGCTTCCGCTATCTGCTTTCATGAAGTATTTGGTAACTGGCATAGTGCACAGGGCTTCCGCTATCTGCTTTCATGAAGTATTTGGTAACTGGCATAGTGCACAGGGCTTCCGCTATCTGCTTTCATGAAGTATTTGGTAACTGGCATAGTGCACAGGGCTTCCGCTATCTGCTTTCATGAAGTATTTGGTAACTGGCATAGTGCACAGGGCTTCCGCTATCTGCTTTCATGAAGTATTTGGTAACTGGCATAGTGCACAGGGCTTCCGCTATCTGCTTTCATGAAGTATTTGGTAACTGGCATAGTGCACAGGGCTTCCGCTATCTGCTTTCATGAAGTATTTGGTAACTGGCATAGTGCACAGGGCTTCCGCTATCTGCTTTCATGAAGTATTTGGTAACTGGCATAGTGCACAGGGCTTCCGCTATCTGCTTTCATGAAGTATTTGGTAACTGGCATAGTGCACAGGGCTTCCGCTATCTGCTTTCATGAAGTATTTGGTAACTGGCATAGTGCACAGGGCTTCCGCTATCTGCTTTCATGAAGTATTTGGTAACTGGCATAGTGCACAGGGCTTCCGCTATCTGCTTTCATGAAGTATTTGGTAACTGGCATAGTGCACAGGGCTTCCGCTATCTGCTTTCATGAAGTATTTGGTAACTGGCATAGTGCACAGGGCTTCCGCTATCTGCTTTCATGAAGTATTTGGTAACTGGCATAGTGCACAGGGCTTCCGCTATCTGCTTTCATGAAGTATTTGGTAACTGGCATAGTGCACAGGGCTTCCGCTATCTGCTTTCATGAAGTATTTGGTAACTGGCATAGTGCACAGGGCTTCCGCTATCTGCTTTCATGAAGTATTTGGTAACTGGCATAGTGCACAGGGCTTCCGCTATCTGCTTTCATGAAGTATTTGGTAACTGGCATAGTGCACAGGGCTTCCGCTATCTGCTTTCATGAAGTATTTGGTAACTGGCATAGTGCACAGGGCTTCCGCTATCTGCTTTCATGAAGTATTTGGTAACTGGCATAGTGCACAGGGCTTCCGCTATCTGCTTTCATGAAGTATTTGGTAACTGGCATAGTGCACAGGGCTTCCGCTATCTGCTTTCATGAAGTATTTGGTAACTGGCATAGTGCACAGGGCTTCCGCTATCTGCTTTCATGAAGTATTTGGTAACTGGCATAGTGCACAGGGCTTCCGCTATCTGCTTTCATGAAGTATTTGGTAACTGGCATAGTGCACAGGGCTTCCGCTATCTGCTTTCATGAAGTATTTGGTAACTGGCATAGTGCACAGGGCTTCCGCTATCTGCTTTCATGAAGTATTTGGTAACTGGCATAGTGCACAGGGCTTCCGCTATCTGCTTTCATGAAGTATTTGGTAACTGGCATAGTGCACAGGGCTTCCGCTATCTGCTTTCATGAAGTATTTGGTAACTGGCATAGTGCACAGGGCTTCCGCTATCTGCTTTCATGAAGTATTTGGTAACTGGCATAGTGCACAGGGCTTCCGCTATCTGCTTTCATGAAGTATTTGGTAACTGGCATAGTGCACAGGGCTTCCGCTATCTGCTTTCATGAAGTATTTGGTAACTGGCATAGTGCACAGGGCTTCCGCTATCTGCTTTCATGAAGTATTTGGTAACTGGCATAGTGCACAGGGCTTCCGCTATCTGCTTTCATGAAGTATTTGGTAACTGGCATAGTGCACAGGGCTTCCGCTATCTGCTTTCATGAAGTATTTGGTAACTGGCATAGTGCACAGGGCTTCCGCTATCTGCTTTCATGAAGTATTTGGTAACTGGCATAGTGCACAGGGCTTCCGCTATCTGCTTTCATGAAGTATTTGGTAACTGGCATAGTGCACAGGGCTTCCGCTATCTGCTTTCATGAAGTATTTGGTAACTGGCATAGTGCACAGGGCTTCCGCTATCTGCTTTCATGAAGTATTTGGTAACTGGCATAGTGCACAGGGCTTCCGCTATCTGCTTTCATGAAGTATTTGGTAACTGGCATAGTGCACAGGGCTTCCGCTATCTGCTTTCATGAAGTATTTGGTAACTGGCATAGTGCACAGGGCTTCCGCTATCTGCTTTCATGAAGTATTTGGTAACTGGCATAGTGCACAGGGCTTCCGCTATCTGCTTTCATGAAGTATTTGGTAACTGGCATAGTGCACAGGGCTTCCGCTATCTGCTTTCATGAAGTATTTGGTAACTGGCATAGTGCACAGGGCTTCCACTATCTGTTTTCATAACTCTTCAATAAAACAAATGAGAATGTGGGAAAGTACAACTTATGACGGTGACAGTTTATCAAAGCTCTTATAAAACTTGGAAAAAGACCCGCTGGCACATTTAAAACGAGTTTGAGTAATATTATTTGATACTCACAACGCTACAAAACGAGCTAAAACATTTAAGTCTTTTCTGGCTGGTTATAATTTAATGAAAAAACTTGTATAAAGTAATCATGAAAGTACAAGAGAAGTAACTCAAGTGCAGACTTGTAGAGAGAAAAAAAAGCAAAACCTTGGAAAAGACAAGGTAATAGCTTCTCTCTACATGTAGCTGGATGTCAAGTTATGAAAGGAGAAATATTACCATTGAAACATAGAAATGAATGGCAAATAAGAGCCACATGGCCCATCGAGTCTTTATTTAAAACTATACTGACCCTATTTACCCTTAATTTAATTTGGGATTTACTATATCCTTATATTTATCCCAAGCATGTCTACACTGTTCTACTGTGTTACCCTCTACCCCCTCAGATGGGAGGTTATTCCACTTATCTATCACCCTTTCACTGACCTCATTATCCACACATTTCCACTGAATCTACCACCCTCCATTTTATACACGTCCTTATGTTCTAATACACCTCAAGCTTAATTTAGGCTGCACTATTCCCAATTACATTCTATATTTACATTACCCATTGTGTGTCATCGAAGGGTTCAGATATTTTGGAAGATAATCCTTTATACTTGTGATATTACCTACAAAACTGTTTAAGCTTTAAAATGACAGACGTCAAAGATTTACTCTGTCGGAACTTATTTGGAAGTCAAATGAAATGTGCTGCTAGTGAATTGGCAGATATGGCGCCAATTAATGTTTCTGCCTAAAACAGAAGAACGATTCGCTTTGCCAAATTTATCTACTAGTGTAGACCCAACAGATACAAAAGTCATTATTTAAGATGTACGCCAGTCACATTCATAGACCAAGACAGATTAATGTCACAAAACATCAAATGGAATTTGTGTGTCGCTAATTCTCATCAAATTAACTTTGCTTCTGTGTAGGAAGGTCATGAAAAATGTCATTGTTTTCTAAAGAATGGTTTATACTGCACAGTGCACCTGAATCAGTATCAGGAGAAGGCAGCTGAAGGCTGGATACAAACTTTTTACCATTTCGCTGGTTCTTAGTAAAGCATATCCTCCAACTGTACCTACTTACCAGGTAGACACAGTACCGTTTTTTAATGGCCTGTACTGGCTGAAAGGGCTCCTGTACCGGATTCTGACCCAGTAGCTCCCTCTACCCTATACCAGGGTTGCCGACTCTCCCGGAATGTCCGGGAGACTCCTGAAATTCGGGCAGTACTCCCGCAAGTGACTTGAGGCCCGTGGTTTCACTGAAACCACAGCCTCAAGTCCTGCCCCCCTGCCTAGCAACACTAGTATACTAGTGTTGCTAGGCACAAGAAGGGACTTGATGACGCAATTTGCGGCATCAAGCCCCGTCCCGACCCCTATTTCAAGTCAAAACGGGCCAGTATGAGACAGGGGCGGAGCCTAATGACTCGATTTGCATAAACCGCGTCATTAAGCCCCGCCCCCTGCATGCGTCGCACGCTTCTCTCCGGGATCTCCCGGAGGGAAGCTGACAAAAGTCGGCAAGTTACTATAGTGACAGGACCCTCTCCTGTGTTACTATAGTGACAGGACCCTCTCCTGTGTTACTATAGTGACAGGACCCTCTCCTGTGTTACTATAGTGACAGGACCCTCTCCTGTGTTACTATAGTGACAGGACCCTCTCCTGTGTTACTATAGTGACAGGACCCTCTCCTGTGTTACTATAGTGACAGGACCCTCTCCTGTGTTACTATAGTGACAGGACCCTCTCCTGTGTTACTATAGTGACAGGACCCTCTCCTGTGTTACTATAGTGACAGGACCCTCTCCTGTGTTACTATAGTGACAGGACCCTCTCCTGTGTTACTATAGTGACAGGACCCTCTCCTGTGTTACTATAGTGACAGGACCCTCTCCTGTGTTACTATAGTGACAGGACCCTCTCCTGTGTTACTATAGTGACAGGACCCTCTCCTGTGTTACTATAGTGACAGGACCCTCTCCTGTGTTACTATAGTGACAGGACCCTCTCCTGTGTTACTATAGTGACAGGACCCTCTCCTGTGTTACTATAGTGACAGGACCCTCTCCTGTGTTACTATAGTGACAGGACCCTCTCCTGTGTTACTATAGTGACAGGACCCTCTCCTGTGTTACTATAGTGACAGGACCCTCTCCTGTGTTACTATAGTGACAGGACCCTCTCCTGTGTTACTATAGTGACAGGACCCTCTCCTGTGTTACTATAGTGACAGGACCCTCTCCTGTGTTACTATAGTGACAGGACCCTCTCCTGTGTTACTATAGTGACAGGACCCTCTCCTGTGTTACTATAGTGACAGGACCCTCTCCTGTGTTACTATAGTGACAGGACCCTCTCCTGTGTTACTATAGTGACAGGACCCTCTCCTGTGTTACTATAGTGACAGGACCCTCTCCTGTGTTACTATAGTGACAGGACCCTCTCCTGTGTTACTATAGTGACAGGACCCTCTCCTGTGATACTATAGTTACAGGACCCTCTCCTGTGACACTATAGTGACACGACCCTCTCCTGTGACGCTATAGTGACAGGACCCTCTCCTGTGACACTATAGTGACACGACCCTCTCCTGTGATACTATAGTGACAGGACCCTCTCCTGTGATACTATAGTGACAGGACCCTCTCCTGTGATACTATAGTTACAGGACCCTCTCCTGTGACACTATAGTGACAGGACCCTCTCCTGTGATACTATAGTGACAGGACCTCTCCTGTGAGTTCTTAGCTCATATGATAAGGTGTAAAATGAGATTTTACACCTTATTATACATGAAAATGAGAGCAGATTAAAGCCACGCCTCTTCAATGGGCAAGCCACGCCCCCTTCATGGACACCACCCCCCGAGGTGTACCGATAGCCGGAGAAATCGCAAATAGCGAACATACTGGACTCCCGTCATTCATAAGGAATTTTTACACTAGACCCCTTAGAATTTTCACGTTGTCCTCATGTTAAAATGGGTGAGGCCAGTGACGGGCCTATATTTTCAGTCTATATTTTCAGTCCCTGAAGCTCAAGCTGTTATGGGGCCCCTTTGCAACCATATATAATAAGGCAACATCCATCAAGGTCCAAATGGTGAAGAACATGGTGGTGGGGTGGAGTCCTTGACAATGGCCCATAAAGAGAGCCCCTTCCCACCAGCATGGAGGTCTGGGGAGCCGCTGTTATCTTCTTCAATGCACACAGTGACACTGACAGCACCTCTCTATTCTGTGCCCGGCCAAATCATGAGGCATCCTCTGGTCGGAGCTGTAGATAGAGTGTCTGCCGGCAAGCACTGATCAGGGGGGTTTCTGGGTACTCATAAACCCCCTCTGCCTAGTTCATATTCTAAGGTCAATACTAAGAACTTCAACCCATTGGCTTATGATTCTATCACTAAAATAACCTTATTTTAATAATAGTCAATTAATTTTGTTGAAAAATGCACACAAAAATGGTAAAAAAAAAAAAAAGGTTGCTACAGGGCCCCACCAGGATTAGGGGCCCTGAATTTTAAGCTTCATTAGTTTCATAGTAGATCCCCCACTGTGTTTGGCTTAAAGTCTACATAATAAGGAGGACACTAAGCAAACCCTTAATGTCCAATCTGCATAATTAGCGCATGAGTCATCTGCTTCCCATCCTGTCCCACCCTCCCATCAGAAACGCTCCCGGAACTGTACATGGCTGCAAAATACAGGCATCTTTCCGATCCCAGCAATGGAGGCCTGGAACCAGTCCACCTTGTGATAATTGCACTGAGCTCCTGACGGTGTGGTGTCATCCTATTGGGCTCGACACAGCTTTAGCCAAATAATGAATCCAGACCAATCAGTAATCTGCCTGTCCACTCGAAGGACCAGATCCACCCCTGCACACCTTCCGGACGCACCCCCACCCCCGCACACCTTCCGGACGCACCCCCACCTCTGGACACATGGGGGTGATGAATTCTGCATGGAAGAGGAACATCTAATTAAAAGGCAGACAAGTGATACCCACCTTATATTATTGGGTAAAGGTTTGAAGTTACTCAAATGATGTTATGGATCTTTTTCTTTTAGATTGCAGAGAGGTGAGACAAAGAAAAAATACTCAAAGTAACTTCACACCAGTCTTTAGCGAATAAGATTTTAGTTTTAATATCTTCTAATTTAATTTAGATAAGCAGAAAACGTATTTTGATGGGCAATATAAACAGTATTTAAAAAAATATCTGATTCTTTTTCACAAACAGTAGATAAAAATTGAACAATTCAAACAGCAATCTTTAGCAATTAACAAATAAAATGCTATAATTCTTTGTAACAATGAATTATTCTTCGCTTTTCAGGATCTTTGATACAGGGAAAATGACATTTGTTGTTCTCTGCACACTACCACAGCGGGCCTGATCCAGACCTACGAATGAGCGCGGAGCGTATTATCGCTCAGCGTAAAAACTTTGCCCTCCCCCGACACTCCTTTTACTTTCATTTCCTTACGCCGGCCGAACCCTACATTATCTTTTCCCAGCGTTACTACAGGAAGTTGTCACTAGGCGCATGCGCTGTGCGTTTTTTCTGCCGAATTTACACTTACGAACAGCGATAGCTCGCAAGGGGGCGTTGTTCTAAGTTACTTTTACTAAGTTGCATATTCACTCAACATTTCATGCATCAAACAGAGTTCTAAATGAACATAACAAATGCACCCAAAAAACTAAACGTAATAAACAATTAGTGAAAATCTTACTTTAAATCAAACTTTAGAAACTTCACCTTTCCCCTTTATTAAACTGGTGTATTATGGCCCAGATCAACCAATCCCCGAGTCTATGCCTCAGCCACGACTGCGCTGCCGTTTTCCAATGTCCGTTTCTCACCACTTTCTATTCACACCAACTCTCCTTTACCGGCTCCGAAATCTCTCCTGCTCTCTCAGCTATCGTCACGCTCTATATCAGCTCCGAAATCTCTCCTGCTCTCTCAGCTATCGTCACTCTCTATATCAGTTCCAAAATCTCTCCTGCTCTCTCAGCTATCGTCACGCTCTATATCAGCTCCAAAATCTCTCCTGCTCTCTCAGCTATCGTCACTCTCTCTTTCTCTATATCAGCTCCGTTATCTCTCCTGCTCTCAGCTACCATCACTCTCTCTCTCTCTCTATATCAACTCCAAAATCTCTCCTGCTCTCTCAGCTATTGTCACTCTCTATATCAGCTCCGAAATCTCTCCTGCTCTCTCAGCTATCATCACTCTCTCTCTCTCTATATCAGCTCCGATATCTCTCCTGCTCTCGGCTACCGTCACTCTCTCTCTCTCTATATCAGCTCTGATATCTCTCCTGCTCTCTCGGCTATCGTCACGCTCTATATCAGCTCCGATATCTCTCCTGCTTTCGGCTACCGTCACTCTCTCTCTCTATATCAGCTCCGATGTTATTCCTTTTGCCATTGCCACCGACACTCTCCCCAATCTGCTCCGCTGTCACTCCCTCTCTCACCGCCACTGACACTCTCCCCAATCTGCTCCGCTGTCACTCCCTCTCTCACCGCCATCGACACTTTCCCCGATCTGCTCCGCTGTCACTTCTTCTCTCACTACCACCGACACTTTCCACGATCTGCTCCGCTGTCACTCCCTCTCTCACCGCCATCAACACTTTCCCCGATCTGCTCCGCTGTCACTCCCTCTCTCACCGCCACCGGAACTTTCCTCGATCTTCTCCGCTGTCATTCCTTCTCTCACTACCACCGACACTTTCCCCGATCTGCTCCGCTGTCACTCCCTCTCTCACCACCATCAACACTTTCCCCGATCTGCTCCGCTGTCACTTCTTCTCTCACTACCACCGACACTTTCCTCGATCTGCTCCACTGTCACTCCTTCCCTCACTACTACCGACAGCCTCCTCATACTGTCACTTCTGCTCTCTCTAATCGCTCTCACCAACTGACTCTAAACTGTCTTTTTCTACGCATCACACTTTTACATCAATGCTTCCAGAAATCCACCCTCGCACTTCACAACGTGCCTTCACCAGCTGATTGTTGCCTAGCAACACCCCTCACACCACCATGCACTCAAATCTGAGCATGAGACCTACACTGCCTGCATAGTCCCACAAAGGCATGAGACTAACATCACTGTCACCTCACTCCCTGCAACCCCCAGGAGTACCACAGACGTATGAAGGCTGGATAAACAGGGCCTTCAGAATTTGTGGGGCCTGGGTCATCGGTGACATCACATGGGCGGGGCCCGCAGACCTGTGTTACCATCTGGCCAGAGCTCAGGGAAATTCTTCTCTAAATAAGAAATAATAAGAGGCAGACATATGGATAATTGAATTAATAAAAGGGGCAGGCACTAGACCCACCCTCTGGGAGGTGCAAGGCACACCCACTTTTCCCAGACACACCCCCTGGGCGGTACAAGACACATCCCATCTTCCATGCCACTAAATTTTGTCCCTCTTTCCAATTCTCAATGTTGGGAGGTATGGATTTGTATCTGTCCATTCCTAGTGACTTATGGAGGTAATTAGAGGAAGGGGAAACAACCAACAAATAATATAGAACAATGTCAGCTATTTCTGGTTAAACAACAAGACTTGTAATGTATTATTCCCCTAAGCTGAACAGAACAGGTGTGTTCCTCAGTGTAACTCTCCCTGAAGCACTGTCCTTTTATCAGGCCCATGACAGATTACTGCCCTAACGTTCCTCTCTCCCTCCTTCATTATGCAGCCTCATCCGATGCCTGGGATTCGATACGAGCTCGCATTTTAATAGATTTTTTGATTTCCGTACTGGTGACATTTGGAAAATGCATAATGGATTTGTTCAACTTCATCAAATAGTTGAGAGGCAGCCAACACACAGGAGTGTAAACAGCAAATTTGCAATACTATTATTACAGTGTTGTATAACGTTATGCCACATTTCATTACAATCCCCGTGTCACCGACATGCAGTGCATTAAACCAGCCTCCAGAGTAATAGAATTGTACACCATTTGTTCATTTTGGTGGCATCACAGTTTTTTATTTACTATTTGTATATCAATTCATATGAATGTAATCATTTTCTTCCAGTATATTTTGAATATACAAAAAGTACGTGCTCCAAGACAACCAACATTTTTTTTTTGATTTTTGACACATATCAGTGGTAAATTAAATGAAGGACATTGTGCCTGATCCAGACCTTGTATGTTCCAAGATGAAGTCACAGCTGCAAGACTGCCTTTTCCAAAATAGAGACAGCCGAATCCTAATTATCATTTGCCTCTATTTTGAAAATAGCACTATTTCAGAATTTTTTTTTTATGAATGGTTGTGAGTTGATCAGCATGTTTACCCATTCATTTATTCGGAAGCGTCGCCGTAGACCTGCCACACAGACCGAAGGAAGACTTAGATTTAGGCTGCGGGGAAGAGAGTCTTAGGGTTAGGCTGTGGGGAAAGAAGTCTTAAGGTTAGGCTGCGGGGAAGGGAGACTTAGGGTCAGGCTACAGGGAAGGGAGTCTTAGGGTTAGACTGTGGGGAAGGGAGTCTTAGGGACAGGTTGCAGGAAAGGGAGTCTTATGGTTAGGCTGCAAGGAAGGGGGTCTTAAGGTTAGGCTGTGGGGAAGGGAGTCTTAGGGTTAGGCTGTGGGGAGGGGAGTCTTAGGGTTAGGCTGTGGGGAAAGGAGTCTTAAGGTTAGGCTGCGGGGAAGGGAGACTTAGGGTCAGGCTGCAGGGAAGGTGGTCTTAGGGTTAGGCTGCAGGGAAGGGGGTCTTAGGGTTAGGCTGTAGAGAAGGGAGTCTTAGGGTTAGGCTATGGGAAGGGGAGTTATAGAGTTAGGCTGCGGGGAAGGGAGTTTTAGGGTTAGGCTGTGGGGAAGGGAGGGTTAGGGTTAGGCTGCAGGGAAAGGAGAGTTAGGTTTAGGCTGCGGGAAAGTGAAAGGGAAGGTTAGGGTTAGGGTAATTAAGTGGAGGGTTAGGGTAAGGATTAGGGTAAGGGTTGGGGTTACATTCACACTCATTATTTACTGCTGCATCTTCTTTCTTCAGTGGATCGATTGCTTCTCTTCTGCGAATTGGCTGGAAGAAAATGGCCCTTTTTCTGTCACTCCCCTGCTGAATGCCGCCCCCGTTGTGGGGTTTAGGTATGCAGAATTCATGAAATGCCTACACATACATTTGAAACATCTGGCGCTCACATTTGCACAAGTAACGTTAGGCCTGACTTAGTGACTTGTGGATCCAGTCCATTTTGCTTAAACCACTTATTTTAGTTTTTTGCCAAAACCAAGCAAAAAAGCAAGAGTTTTAAAGTCATTTCAATAAACATCGTCTTCCCAATTCTTATCTATTCAAAAATACAAAACACTGTATGATAAATCAAGAGGTTTAAAACTAATTGATTTCACAGACAGAAAACAAGTGATTTCAGCTACAGAAACTAATCTGACAAAATAAATAAATAAAAAGTGAAAAGCTCATGTTATTGTGTGTCTCATTGGGACATCGGGCCTGATCCAGAACTACGCCCGCGGGCGTAAATACGCCTGCTGTAAGCGTAAACTTGTCTAAAAACAGGCACTGCGCATGCGCACGGTGACTACTTCCTGTCGTAACTTGGTGTTGACCGCAGTTGAAATTCGTCAGCGTGCCTATATTACGATAGTCGTAATTACGATGCAGTTACGAAATGTAGGCGGGGGATGCATTTAAATCGTACGGTATGGGAATGCTTAGGCTGTTACGAACATCGCGTAATTACGACCAGACATACTTACGATAGGAAAAGTTAAGGTTGAGTTCGGCAAGCGTAAGGAGGTGAAATTACGGTCGACCAAGGGGAGTGCCTGGGGGGGTGCATTGAATTTACGCTGATCGTATTTACGCACTGTGCATGTCCGTAGTTCTGGATCAGGTCCATTATCGCTGGATCCTCTAGGGGAGAGTAGAAAATATTGTGGACTATTTTCCCTTCCTGGTATCTCTTCCAAATGGGCAGCAGAGAAATAAAATAAGCATGCTTTGTTCTTCACTAACATAGATAGTACCCTGTTATAGGGATAATAAACATTTTAGAATCCCAAGCAGCATGGATTCACTGGGGGAAGATCATGTCAAACAAATCTTATTGCATTATATGACTGGGTCAGTAAAGTATTAGATAAAGGGGGAGCTGTAGACATAGCTTATCTAGATTTTAGCAAGGCTTTTGACACTGTGCCACATTGAAGACTGATAAATAAGCTGGAAACTTTAGGGTTGGACTTAAAGCTAGTTGCATGGATACAATCTTGGTTACAGGATAGACAACAAAGGGTTGTAGTAAATGGAATCTCTTCTGGGGATGGTAAGGTAACCAGTGGAGTACCCCAGGGCTCTGTACATGGACCAGTGCTATTTAATATCTTTATAGGTGATATTGCCTGTGGTATT
>WWET01003485.1:124967-139372 GCA_011038615.1 Limnodynastes dumerilii | reverse complement strand
CTATATTTTATTTTCAGTAAAATTTAATTTTTATTATGAGAGATTTTGTGGTTGCATTTTTTTCTTGTGTGCTGACTTGGGTTGTTGTGACCACCTACTGTTTCAATTGTTACTTTATAGAAATATGGCACCCAATATATTATTTATCTTCACTATATTTCCAATAAAATGACATTTTTATTATGAGAGACTTTGTGGTTGCATTTTTTCTTGTGTGCTGACTTGGGTTGTTGTGACCACCTACTGTTTCAATTGTTACTTTATAGAAATATGGCACCCAATATTGCATAATATTTATCTTGATTATTGACGTGTGTATACATAGATATAGATGTGTGTGTGTATATATATATATATAATAGATAGTTGGGCTTGTTTTTGGGCTTTTTCGGATTGGATTGTGCTTGTTTTTAATGTCTCGGTTTCAGATTTGGCAACACTGTTTGCAATCTAAGCGGTGGGGACAGTTGGCTGTACAGAAGCTGCTTTTCTTGTCAGTACCGAACCCCAGAATTTTTAATAAAAGTCCTGGATATAATGCAGCAGAATGTAAACCATGACAACCCCCTGTGTATTTCATTTCCTGGATCTTTCCATTTGGCCAGTGGAGAATATAGGTATATATGCCGTGACTGCTGAACGCAATGCTAGATCATTTTATATACTCGAGAGAGGTCACAAGACAATGTCATTGTTGTCTAATAAAATGTGCAGTGTAAACAGCACTTGTAGAACGCTTGAAGAGCGCATATAACACGTGTTACTTTTATAGAGAACTCGTGGGTTGAGGATTGCCGTGTTATGGGCTGTGTGAGATCGCAGCTTGTAATGTTAATGACGGTGTAATAAAAACATGAGATTGTGGAGATCATTAAAAACACATGCTCTTATTAAACACAACGGGGAGGAAATCTTTATTAAACTCTGTGTAAAAATATTGTAACGTAAATAAAATTGGTTTATTGCTTGAACGTTCCCTGCTGGAATCCACACAGAGAGGCCAGTAAGGATTCTCCTGGGGAATAGGCCATTGCACAATTCAGTACTTTGGATATTGGTGGAATGCAGTAACTTTTTGTCTGAAATTACTTACAATGGGCAAAACTGTCGGAAATTTTTGAACCTATTTGATTTATTTTTATTTACGTTTGGGGCTGTTTTATTGTAATATATTTACTAGCATTATTCTGTTAAACTGCTTTCACATCACCAACTTTGAAATACACGAGATTTTTGCTGGGCAAATTGCCATGTCCCAAAACAAAAAGCTGCATTATAAATCCAGCTATAATCTAGGATATTCCCAGGTCTGACCATTTCACATATGCCATGAGTTTCCCGGGTCTATCCTTGCAAGCAAATATCAATCAGCCTGAAAAGGAGGTTTTATTGGTTGGGAAAAATAAAGGGGACTTCAGTTTTTGCACACAATGCACGGGACTCTTAAAAAATGAGGACCAGAAAGGAGACAGGCAACTACAACAGGAGTAAGTGGCATCTTGTAGTAGTTGCATGTCTACTTTCTGGTCCACCTGCAGTTCCGCTATTTACTGCTATCAGAGGCAGAACTAGCGAGTTGTGGGCCCAAGTGCAAAAAATATGTTTTAGCGCTGATGATATCCCAGGTGGTAACCCTGTGGGGAGCTTCGGCGGTGCGGTGATAATGCCTGTGGGCCCTTGTATCAGCATGGGCCCCGGTGCCACTGCACCTGTTGCACCAATGGTAGTTCTGCCCCTGACTGCTATGAATTTAGTAGTTACCTGTCTCCTTTCTGATCCGCTGAGTAAATTCACAGCGACGAATTGCAGAACTGCAAGTGGACCAGAAAGGAGACATATAAGTACTACAAAATGAGTCTTACTCCTGTTCCTGCACAAAGCTCACGCTAAGAGATCTGTTTGCTATTTCCATAGCAATAGTAAACAAATCTCTCCAATCAGTCTTTGTAAAGGACCCATTTCGAAAAACAACACGGGACCTTTTACACTGACACCATTCCCATGTGAGACCCGGAACTGTTCTGTTCTTTTTTCCTGGGTCTGAATGCTGGGTCATTATACTCGGGCCTACAAAAATGGGACCTTTCACAAAACCAAATGCCCAGGTTTTTGACAAGACCCTGGTTTTTTAGCCAAAAACCTGTGTATTTGGTGGCGATGTGAAAGGGGTATTAGCTAAAGGACCTATTTATTTATATTTGTAGTATACTGTAGCTGGGGAACCATTCATCTGGTTTTACAAATATCTCCTGTAATATAGTCAGCATGACAGAGGATTTGCTTGTCTGCCGGCTCGAAACATCACATGTGTGACTTATGACATGTGTAATGTACTATGCCATCAGCATCTAGTCGGAGCACAGGGCTCCCTTCCTTGTGTCATTATATTTGCAGCCATTCTTCTCTCCCTCTAATATTTTGACTAAAACGCGTTCCCTGGGATTGTGGCAAGATAGAGGAGGATGCAGGTCCCACAATCCATTGCTAGATGTTCTTAAAACATAGTTTAGGGCTCTATTTACTATTATGGGCAATTCTTCTCCCGCCTAGCATAAAAGAATATTAATACTTATTTTTCCAGTAAGGTCCGGTCACCAGCTTCAGAAACTTTCACAGGTTTCCAATGTTTCGGTTCTCTTCAGACACTTGGCGTTACGTGCACAGTATTGGGTTTTATAGACCTTGAATATTTTTAAACCCCCGACAGCAATAACACTGCACCTGTGGAATGTGTTCCTCGAGGCTTAGAAATCTTCAGAGACGAGGCGTTCTGGTCAGTTATGACTTCTTGTTTTCAGTGGTGTTAAAAATCAGCAATCACCATTGGTGATACCAGTGGGCAAAATATATATATATATTATATTAATGCTGGGGCATTTCCTTTCCTTTGCTTCTGTGGCAAGCAGATTAACCCCCGGCTTTTCAAGGGGTGTCTCCTGAGGTAAGTTGGCTCTCAATTTATAAACATATATATGTGACCCAACATTGGGACTCTCATTTTTAGAGTAAGGACCATATGCAGAAAGGCCTTGACGGTGGCTGGTGGCTTATCATATATTTGCGCAAATATGTGTAACGGACATTTCTGTGTTTTATTTTACAGATAGAGGGTTGTATTCACAGATCCGTTTTTTAAAAGTACGCAATTATACGCACACGTAGCAAGCCAACACCCACAAACACCCATGACACTCCACTCTCATGCCCGTGCAATCGTAGACTTACACCTCAAACTTTACTTGTGTACTTACGTGTGTATATATATGCCGTACGTGCAATTCTATGTAACCGCGCCCTCAAAGACTCATTTAAATGCCTCCCCCCACCCTCTCTCACGTTACTTTTCAGGCCCGCCCCTTCCGTGCGTATGTCCCCAAGTGCGATTCACGTGTCCGTGCCTACAGCACTTATGTGCGTATATTCTACGTAACTTACGTAACTAAAGTTAATGCATGCGCAGTTACACCATACCTAAAAATACGCACGCCACTCCACGTGAAAACGGATCTGTGAATACGGTCCAGAATGTTTTGGGTTTTTTTTCATCTACTTTTATTGTTTATTTTAATGTATACATAGAGTCCAAGGAGAACGGTGCTCCGATAATATAATAGCAGCCAAAGTACTCCGGTGCTCACCTAGCTATGCTGCAAACAATGTAAAGTTCCAAAAGTGGTGGCACTCAGAGATTGTAAAAACTCAATAAAGGCTTTTCAGCAAGGGCACCATTTATGTGCTCAAAAGCCTTGCTCATATGAACAATGAATATTATATATATATATGTGTGTGTGTGTATGTGTGTGTGTGTGTGTGTGTGTGTGTGTTTGTGTATCTGAGTGTGTTAGTGTAATTCTTGCTTTTTTTGTTTTTATTTATTTATTTTTTATTTACATGTATATGTATTCATAGCAGTCTCCCCATATATACCTCCCTGTGTCGCCTCCTAATAACAGCTATAGGGTTGGAAAGGGAAGGATATGGTTAGACCTCCGGAACGGCTGTAAGAACACCATTTTCAGTTGGCGTTCTTTAAAGCGTCAGAGCTGAGTGACAAACTGGGCTCCGACATTTTTGTAAGCGGAACTGTCAAGTGGCCCACATTCAACAGAACAGGCCGGCGATCACAACTTAGTAAATGTAATTAAGTTCGATTTTTGGCTAGAAAGCGGCCTTTAGCGCCAGAAATTTAAAGTTAACCCCATTTAGTAAAATATCGTCTCTCTCTCTGCGATAAAGTGCTCTACAGATACTTATAGAATCGTGACATCTCTGGCGATAACCTAGAACCGCAGTGAACCCCTCACTGTGTCATAAACTTGTGCCGCTTACATTCATCCGAGGAACAGATACAATGTATATAAGTGACTCCACCAAAGGCATTTTAATATCTAGCTGCATAAGACTATAAATGTTATTGTATTATCCTTGTGTCAAGCATTTGCATTCTGCCCATAAATTGAGCCCTTCATTGGTTTACATATTTGTCCAGTGTTAACGTATAGCGGCGACTTTCCCTCGTCTGTGCCAAAAAAACCTCCCAGTGTCCCGTCCTGCCTGTGTACGACATGTGCCAGATATACAGTGTTTGCTGAGGTGCATGGAGCCTGTTTGACTTATATTTAATAATATTTAACATTGTCTCCGTTGCTTGGTAACAGCAGTATAATATTGAGACGCGGCGCTGTAGAAATAACTGGGTAATCAAATGTTAAAATTGCTAAATAATATTGTGAAATGGCATCTTTACAGCGGCTGCTTCTTGCGTAAATAACCGCTGTGAACCTCGTTTCGGTAACTATGGCGTTCTTTACAGCAATTGTGTTCAACTAAGACAATACATTGAAAAGTGACTTATTATCGTCAGTTCTTTAAGCAACAACCATATTATGTTTTCATTATTAATGCAAATAGGAATACATTAAACCAGACAGCCCCCATTCATCTCATTTCAATGCAGTTATTCTTATTACAGCCATAGAGACATCTTTATAGTTCTTTACAAAAGAAAGACAGTTCCATGCAGTTACAGTGACTGACATTATTACCCAGAAAACATATTTTTTCATATTTCTCTGTATGTTTTTTAGGAAGTTTTAACTGTGCAAGTTGGAAGGAAGAACAGATAGACAAACACACATATAGCAATGGATGGAATCAAATTTAATCACTAGATAGAATTTGGAGATTGAAAATTAGAGGAACACAGGTGGAAAGTTACATGATGCTGAATATTAAGGGAAGTCTCATGAACTATTTTTTTTGCATACAGCGAGAATACTTTGTTACTTATTGTTTACAGCTACTGACCAGTGTTACTATTATATTCTTCTATTATTATACAGATACTGATCAGCGTTACTATTACACTGTTATTTATACTTGTACTAGGATACATCACCTCTCATCTCTAATACTATTATATTATTACACAGATACTGACCAGTGTTACTTTTACACTGTTATTTATCACCTCTCATCTCTAATACTATTATTATTATTATTACACAGATACTGACCAGCGTTACTATCACACTGTTATTTATCACCTCTCATCTCTAATACTATTATATTATTATTATATTATTACACAGATACTGACCAGCGTTACTATTACACTGTTATTTATCACCTCTCATCTCTAATACTGAGACAACAGATGATATTTACCTCCCCTGCAGTTCATGGCTTTACCCAGATGTAACTTTCCACCTGATTTCTTCTTGTTTTCACACTCTTCTGGTCCACTGAGAGGAGTAATTGTGACCACTAGGTAAGTGTGGTACTATGCTAATCGTAGTAATCAGAATATCTCCCAAACACTCGCAATTTACCACTTTATTACACAATATAACATTCTCCAGCTGCTATTTTCATAATTTGTTCCCTATGAGAGCCCTCTGCTGGAGAGACCAAACGACTCATTGTTCTCTGTACAATACAAAGCTTCGCACCCTATCTACTCGTACAATTAAGGAATGTCCTTTGTGTTGATGCTTCAGTTATTTAGTGCTGGGGCTTTCTAGCAATTCAGACTTATCTTTAATGATGGATTTCTATTCCCATTGAAACCCAGGATTTCCCATTAGATTAGAATAGAGATTTCAGTCACTGGCGCCCCCTCCAGTCCAGGGGAAGAAAGGTTTCCTTACAGATCCATTATGGAGCCTTTATAATCTTTATAAAAGTTGGTTTAACTTTTTGTTTTAATTCCATTAATATACAAAATAAAAAAAGTTCCTCCCTAGCGTTCCTGCATGAATTATAGTCTATTATTGTTTAAGTATTTTTTTCCCACCACAAGCAATTGTTCCTGCCTCACCGGAGCGAGGGAATATAACATCCCCAGGAGGAATCTTCAGCGGTGACTGGTGAGTGTTTCCCAAACCCCGACCCTTATCCTAACCTTCACCCTAACACTATCCCTCCATTACCCTAATCCTAACGCTCCCTTCCCTGCAGCTTGATCTTAACCTTCCCCTTCTTCGATCCATTCCCTACCTGCAGCCTAAACATTCCCCGTAACCTAACCCTAAGACTCCTTTCCTCGCAGTCTAACCCTAAGACTCCCCTCCCTGTAGCTTAACCCTAAGAATTCCTTCATTGAAGCCTAACCCTAAGACTCTTCTCCCTGTAGCCTAACCCTAAGACCTAAGACATTGAAGCCTGACCCTAAGACTCCCCTACTTGTAGCCTAACCCTAAGAATTCCTTCATTGAAGCCTAACCCTAAGACTCACCTCCCCGTAGCGTAACCCTAAGAATTCCTTCATCGCAGCCTAACCCTAAGACTACCCTCCCCGCAGCCTAACCCTAAGACTCCTCTCCCCGTAGCCTAACTCTAAGACCCTAAGACATTGAAGCCTAACCCTAAGACTCCCCTCCCTGTAGCCTAACCCTAAGACTCCTTTCCTCATAGTCTAACCCTAAGACTCCCCTCCCTGTAGCCTGTCTTCCGTCGGTTGCTGTGCCGGGCGTCGTAATGCCAATGAATGGGTAAGTTGAAGAAAAATAAATTTGGAATACTTACCCATTCATTATAAAAACTTTCTAATCAGGCAGATTTATGGAAAATATGAAAATATATTACTGAACAATAAATGTCTATCAGACTAATATTAAACAAAGAAGCGTCAGTAGAATATGGACAAATACATCTTCAATCACCGTGATTTATAAAACACTATTTATTATAAAATATAACATTAAACAATCAATAAAAACATTCAATTTCAATCAAATAAGATAAAATAAACTTCTTTTTTTACGAATATAACCCCAAATTGTGAGATCTTATACCGGCCGGTAGAAAACTTTGGCAGTATATTTAGAAATATTTTTAGGGAATATTGGTGTTTCAGTAAAAGGTACATCTGCCAATCCCTGCCTGTCTTTATACAACAAGAACTTACCGCACTGTGCATGATTTCATTCAAATAAAACCTTGCAAGATATGAAGTGTATTATAGCCCGCAATGTGCTTTGTTTGCGTTTTCACCTTAACATAAAAAATGGAATCTACTATCTGTCAATACATTGTAATTTACCTGCTGCATCAGAGATATAGAAATGACATCTCTCAACTATCAGGTCAATAAAACAATCAATGGGGATCATTGAACGCCTTGTTTGTATGCAGTAGATTGCTTTTTCTCATTTCCTGAGACATACTTATAAGAAACTTGACAAACAAAAGACACTCACCCATAACCCTTCCCAAGCCATTCACTCATGTGAAGGATCATGCAATGCTAATTTAACAATATATGTGTTTAACAAGTTATTATAACAGTTACCAGCGTTATTATAACAGTTACCAGCGTTATTATAACAGTTACCAGCGTTATTATAACAGTTACCAGCGTTATTATAACAGTTACCAGCGTTATTATAACAGTTACCAGCGTTATTATAACAGTTACCAGCGTTATTATAACAGTTACCAGCGTTATTATAACAGTTACCAGCGTTATTATAACAGTTACCAGCGTTATTATAACAGTTACCAGCGTTATTATAACAGTTACCAGCGTTATTATAACAGTTACCAGCGTTATTATAACAGTTACCAGCGTTATTATAACAGTTACCAGCGTTATTATAACAGTTACCAGCGTTATTATAACAGTTACCAGCGTTATTATAACAGTTACCAGCGTTATTATAACAGTTACCAGCGTTATTATAACAGTTACCAGCGTTATTATAACAGTTACCAGCGTTATTATAACAGTTACCAGCGTTATTATAACAGTTACCAGCGTTATTATAACAGTTACCAGCGTTATTATAACAGTTACCAGCGTTATTATAACAGTTACCAGCGTTATTATAACAGTTACCAGCGTTATTATAACAGTTACCAGCGTTATTATAACAGTTACCAGCGTTATTATAACAGTTACCAGCGTTATTATAACAGTTACCAGCGTTATTATAACAGTTACCAGCGTTATTATAACAGTTACCAGCGTTATTATAACAGTTACCAGCGTTATTATAACAGTTACCAGCGTTATTATAACAGTTACCAGCGTTATTATAACAGTTACCAGCGTTATTATAACAGTTACCAGCGTTATTATAACAGTTACCAGCGTTATTATAACAGTTACCAGCGTTATTATAACAGTTACCAGCGTTATTATAACAGTTACCAGCGTTATTATAACAGTTACCAGCGTTATTATAACAGTTACCAGCGTTATTATAACAGTTACCAGCGTTATTATAACAGTTACCAGCGTTATTATAACAGTTACCAGCGTTATTATAACAGTTACCAGCGTTATTATAACAGTTACCAGCGTTATTATAACAGTTACCAGCGTTATTATAACAGTTACCAGCGTTATTATAACAGTTACCAGCGTTATTATAACAGTTACCAGCGTTATTATAACAGTTACCAGCGTTATTATAACAGTTACCAGCGTTATTATAACAGTTACCAGCGTTATTATAACAGTTACCAGCGTTATTATAACAGTTACCAGCGTTATTATAACAGTTACCAGCGTTATTATAACAGTTACCAGCGTTATTATAACAGTTACCAGCGTTATTATAACAGTTACCAGCGTTATTATAACAGTTACCAGCGTTATTATAACAGTTACCAGCGTTATTATAACAGTTACCAGCGTTATTATAACAGTTACCAGCGTTATTATAACAGTTACCAGCGTTATTATAACAGTTACCAGCGTTATTATAACAGTTACCAGCGTTATTATAACAGTTACCAGCGTTATTATAACAGTTACCAGCGTTATTATAACAGTTACCAGCGTTATTATAACAGTTACCAGCGTTATTATAACAGTTACCAGCGTTATTATAACAGTTACCAGCGTTATTATAACAGTTACCAGCGTTATTATAACAGTTACCAGCGTTATTATAACAGTTACCAGCGTTATTATAACAGTTACCAGCGTTATTATAACAGTTACCAGCGTTATTATAACAGTTACCAGCGTTATTATAACAGTTACCAGCGTTATTATAACAGTTACCAGCGTTATTATAACAGTTACCAGCGTTATTATAACAGTTACCAGCGTTATTATAACAGTTACCAGCGTTATTATAACAGTTACCAGCGTTATTATAACAGTTACCAGCGTTATTATAACAGTTACCAGCGTTATTATAACAGTTACCAGCGTTATTATAACAGTTACCAGCGTTATTATAACAGTTACCAGCGTTATTATAACAGTTACCAGCGTTATTATAACAGTTACCAGCGTTATTATAACAGTTACCAGCGTTATTATAACAGTTACCAGCGTTATTATAACAGTTACCAGCGTTATTATAACAGTTACCAGCGTTATTATAACAGTTACCAGCGTTATTATAACAGTTACCAGCGTTATTATAACAGTTACCAGCGTTATTATAACAGTTACCAGCGTTATTATAACAGTTACCAGCGTTATTATAACAGTTACCAGCGTTATTATAACAGTTACCAGCGTTATTATAACAGTTACCAGCGTTATTATAACAGTTACCAGCGTTATTATAACAGTTACCAGCGTTATTATAACAGTTACCAGCGTTATTATAACAGTTACCAGCGTTATTATAACAGTTACCAGCGTTATTATAACAGTTACCAGCGTTATTATAACAGTTACCAGCGTTATTATAACAGTTACCAGCGTTATTATAACAGTTACCAGCGTTATTATAACAGTTACCAGCGTTATTATAACAGTTACCAGCGTTATTATAACAGTTACCAGCGTTATTATAACAGTTACCAGCGTTATTATAACAGTTACCAGCGTTATTATAACAGTTACCAGCGTTATTATAACAGTTACCAGCGTTATTATAACAGTTACCAGCGTTATTATAACAGTTACCAGCGTTATTATAACAGTTACCAGCGTTATTATAACAGTTACCAGCGTTATTATAACAGTTACCAGCGTTATTATAACAGTTACCAGCGTTATTATAACAGTTACCAGCGTTATTATAACAGTTACCAGCGTTATTATAACAGTTACCAGCGTTATTATAACAGTTACCAGCGTTATTATAACAGTTACCAGCGTTATTATAACAGTTACCAGCGTTATTATAACAGTTACCAGCGTTATTATAACAGTTACCAGTATTATTATAACAGTTACCAGCGTTATTATAACAGTTACCAGCGTTATTATAACAGTGACCAGCGTTATTATAACAGTTATCAGCGTTATTATAACAGTTACCAGCATTATTATGACAGTTACCAGCGTTATTATAACAGTTACCAGTATTATTATAAGGAGAGAAAGAGTCAGAAAGAAACGGCTGCAACTGTGGAGAAATGGTTTCGTTCTTCACCAGGACAATGCTCTGCTCATACAGCACTTACTGTGACCAACAATCACATTACTACACTGGAACATCCTCCATATTCACCCGATTTAGCACCTTGTGACTTTTATCTTTTCCCAAAAGTGAAATCAGTGCTTAAAGAGACACATTCTGAGTCAGTTGAAGAAAACGGCAGATATGTTGAAACAAGTGACAGAAACTGATTTGCTCCATTCCTTCCACCAGTGGAAAACAAGACAACAAGTATTAGTATAAATGTGGAGTATATTGAAGGGGACAAGCATTAAATTTGTAATACCAATGAATAAAAGTGAGTTATTTAATCAGTCTCGTTATTTAATAGACATTTCTCGTATAGTTTGTTCATAACTCTTACAGGTACGAGCATCCCTGGAAATAACAGACAGATACTCAGAGAATCATTTGACATAAGTTGGATCAGTGAATAGGGTTTGGGTTTTCGACAGGTTTGCAGGAACAGCATAGCACAACACTAAAGCACTTCCAAATGACTGCATAGCGCAAGTGAAGACGTAGGCTCAGATCCCCTCACTGTACTGCAGGAATTCTAGTATGTGACTGTAGTGTTTGTGGGATTCGCTGGTTCGAGTGATCTCCCTTTTGATAGATCTCTTTGCTGAAATAAAGGGGCGAATGACGTCAGTTTTCGTCAGTCTGCCCTTTGAAAAGATGGCTCCCGCGACGGCACACCTTTCAAAGATTACAATTGCGAGCGGTAAGTTTTGGGTGTGGGGCTCCGGTCTGAACGGCCGATTTTCACAAACTGGTTGGGATTTCAATTGCTGTGCCTCCATGCATAGCAATCAATCCATGGAGCACAGGAAGCTCCGTGGTCGGAAAAGTTATAAAAAAAAATAGTCCCCCACTCCATTCCCTAATTCGAACCCTAACCCTCCCCTCTCACTACCGTAACCCTAACCCTCCCTTCCTGGCAGCCTGACCCTAACCCTCCATTGCTTGCAGCCTGACCCTAACTCACCATCTCCCACAGCTCCTTTCCCTAATTCTAACCCTAACCCTCCCCTCTCACTACCCTAACCCTCCCTTCCTGGCAGCCTGACCCTAACCCTCAATTGCTTGCAGCCTGACCCTAACCCACCATCTCCCGCAGCCTGACCCTAACCCTCCCTACCCCGCACAGAGAGTTCATTCACCTGCTCCAGGTCCGCGGTGGAGGGATATCGCTAACAGCGGAGGGATATCGCAAATTGCGAAAGTGAATGGGTGAAGTATGCCGAACTGCATACTCACCCATTCATTAAAAAAAAGTCTGAAATTAGATTTTCTTAGCGGAGAGTGTAACAAGTAAGTTTTATTATCCCTAACCCTAAACAACCCCGCCCCACAACCTAACCCAAACCCTTCCCTAACCTTAACCCTCCCTTTTCTGCAGCCTAACCCTCTTCTAACCCTAACCTTTACTCTTTCCTCTCCGCAGCCTAACTATAACCTAACTTCCCCTAATCCTAACCATCGTCATCCTGCAGCCTAACCCTAACCTTCCAATAACCCCAACCATTTTGTTTTGCAGCCTAACCTTAACTCTCCCCTAACCTTCCCTGTTCAACAGCCTAACCTTAACTCTCCCCTCTACAGAGTCTAACCCCTACCCTTCCTGTCCAGCAGCCTAACCAAAACTAGAACAGGTACAATCAGTTCCAGATATGCTTCTTTCATGATGCTTCTTTTTTGATATGGTGGGGAAGCTAGATTGTAGCCCATTAGTAAATCATTAAAACAGTTTAGCAGCTGTCGGCTTCCTGCAGAGTTCCGACAATGGAGCTGATATCACCCATTCAATTTGCAAGATGAGTCATACACTATCTCTGTAGGACATTGAATAGGTGACATCAGCTCCATTGTTTGAAATCTGCAGGAAGCCAGTAGCTGCTAAATGGTAAGTAAACAAAGTTTTAATGATTTCTGAAGGTGCAATTAACTTTCCACAGCAGTTGGATCCACCATGCATGGAATTTGACACCATGTATGCCAGACTATTCCCTGTTTTTGTGGTTTAACTTGGCACAAATGTACTTTGTCAAAATTAGACCATTTGACATGGAACCTGTTTCGGAATGTAAATTTTCACTATAAAAATGCAGTAGACAATGATACAAAATTAAGCTTTCGGCTGTATCATTATTTAAAATGCGCCATTCATACTGGTAACTGCATACCCTGTAATGGAACTACTGGTATGTAGTGAACTGGAGGTGTCTGTAAACAAGTCAGGCGTTTTATGGAAACCTCAGTAATCCAGAAACCAGGGTCTAAGAACCCAAGACCATCGGAGTGGTATCACCAAGGAGCCGGAAGGTAACTACGCTCAAAAAAACACAAACCAGGACTTCATACACAATGCAACATTATTAATATTGACTGAACTGCAGAATGTCCAGATGGAGAGATAGAACTTATTTTCCTCATGCTTCTTTGGCCTTGACCATAAATTTCTTTCCTGTAGTCATTGAAATATTCTGACATCATTAGTTTAATAGTTTGAGGATTGAAAAGAGGAAATGATTAACTCTAGGAATGCAGCTAGAGGTAATTAATGTTCTGCTAAAAGTCAGATAAATCTCCACAAACTCAACAATATGGGAAGACTAAGTCCAGAATAGACCAGAACAGACTCTTCATAGCTATAGATGTCACCGTACTGTGTTTTTTCCGGATACGCAGTCTATAAGTTCCATGAAAGATCACATTTTAACGTTGTTTATTACCTTTTTGGGGTAATGTAATATCAAGTGACAGTTTATTTGGAGACACTCATTGGGTCAACAATAAAACATTATAAGGTCAACTTTTTCTTTGTTGACCTTTCCATTAACGAGACATAAAGACATAAAGTTGATAAGGGTACCAGGTCAAACGTGGAACTGCCCCATAATTTCCATATAATTTTACTTAACCATTAACTTATCCCGCTGACCTCTCCTTCCATCCACTCCATCCTCTCTGTTCCTCCCTACTGCTTCTCTGTAGTTTTCTGCTCTGTCCTCACCTAACTCTGCCCTTGGCTAACCTCGACGACCCCCGCTCTTGTGTTGTGTCCTACTCCATCCTCCGCTCCCCTAACACTCTACTGTCCCACCAGTTCAGTTTCACCCTTTGCTGTCCAAAGGTAAGTAATCAGTTAGCGATATTGTTAGGGTTATAGTTAGGGTTAGGGTTGGACGTTAAGGTTAGACTTAAGATTGAGGCTAGGGTTGGTGTTGGGGTTTGATTAAGCTGATCCCACTATTGTTACAATATTTTATCCGACAGTTGTTAACATAACATCACTATTGGATAAAATACAATCAACATGTTATCTGTCAGCATCTGCAACAGGTTTAATTGTTGATCTTATGATTTATATTTAAAAACCGCATGTACACAATCTATGTAATGAAACGCTACGTCAATAGAGAAAAATAGTTACTATGCATGCGTAGCTAGAGCGGAAAATTAGGAATGTATGTAAAAAGAAACCTCATATCTATCTATCTATCTATCTATCTATCTATCTATCTATCTATCTATCTATCTATCTCATAT
>WWET01003485.1:100204-113990 GCA_011038615.1 Limnodynastes dumerilii | reverse complement strand
CACATGAGGGGAGTACTGGGGGGAGGGAGGGAGGGAGGTGTTGGAGGCACATGATGGGAGTACTGGGGGAGGCTGGAGGCACATAATGGGGATACTGGAGGTGTAGAATGTGGCACATGATGGGAGTACTTGGGGGGTGGTGGTGTTTGAGGCACATGATGGGAGTACTGGGAGTGAATGGGTAACTGGGGACGGGGGGGCGCCAGTCCCTTACTTTGCCAGGGGTGCTGGACCCATAGATACACCCCTGGATGAGATACTAATTAGTCTAAATACCTGTGTACAATTTTACCTGTATACCAATATACCTGTGTACCATTATACCTGGATACCATTATACTTTTATTCAAATTTACCAGTATACCATTATACCTGTGTACCATTATACCTGTACACCATTATACCTGTGTACCACTATACCTATATACCATTATATCTGTGAACCATTATACCAGTATACCGGTATACCATTATATCTGTGTACCATTATACCTGTTTACCATTTATTCAGTGTTGTCAGTTTTCTTAATAGGATTGTGAAGACAGTGAGCTGGGGCTACATTTACTAAGCTGCGGAAAAAGAAAAAGTGAAGATTTTGCCCATAGCAACCAATCAAATTCTAGCTGACATTCTCTAGTCTGCAATAGGAAAATGTGAGCTGGAATATGATTGGTTGTAAATCTAGCCCCTTTTGTCCTCAAATGTGGACATTTAAGGGCCCTATTTGCTAAATAGTTTGTTAATATGTGATAACGACTGTTTTCATATGAAGATGGCCGCGTTATAGCATGAAAACAACAGATCTATATTTACAAAACACGGCCCACCATGGAAAACTACGGTTTCCATAGCGATTACTACTCATTCATCCCTGATCGCCATCTCGCTCTTTTGAATGTTCGCCGGCTGATTGCTACAATTACAAAGTATTGAAGCAGAGTTTGTCACTTCACTCCGACACTATAAAGAATCCAGAGAAGATAGCGAGCCTGATCCACAGATATGAATAAAATAAGTACACAAGGATTCGCAAAAATGCGCAACTAAATGGCAAGTGTCCTCCCATGACACACCCCTTGTCCTTACTAATCTTTACTGACTTGCGCTTTCGATAGGATGACCTTACGTATAGTTGTGCGGATTTTGCTAAAGTACGTACGTACTTTAGCACAGGTATTTAAGGGGAGAGCCACATCCCCATTGGCTGCTGATTTCACACAGCTAAATACACAGCTAGGGAATTCCTACCACTCGATCAAGCATAAAACAATGCAACATTCAACCAATCATTCAGACAACATAAGAAATGTATTATTCAACAAAGAAATAAAAATTTAAAAATATAGAATTAAAGCATATGAATATATAGAATCAGTAATAGACATAATTTTCTATTAATTAAAGAACATAAGGCTTAAAAAAATATGTTATTCTCTCCAATAAAACTTACCAGCTGTAAGACCTGTTGGTTCCCTGCAGGAGATCTTAATCCCAGTGTTCACTCGCTTTCCTCTTATCAAAGAGAGTTCTTTTTGTTTGTTTAGTGCTTGACAAAAAAAATAATAATAATTGACGGATAAAATGAAAAAATATGCCCTTTGTCTTAATTTCTTCATTGTTTAATTTGCTTCTTTTTGAAAACCTCAATTGTCTAAATTAATTGCACTTTAATTATATATTTGTATTTTTATTATATTTTATATCCAGTGTTTGTAATCATCAATGTCAAAATTGTAAGTAATTATTTGCAACAATCAGTTTATTGTTATTTGAATAAATAAAAGGCCTTTTTTAACATCCAAGAAATTCCCAGATGTGTAGCGGAAAATGTAAGCAAATTCCTCATTAAAATTGTTTGAAAAATACTTGTGCCAAAATGTGCCATCTATCCAAAAATAAAAAGGTCATTCACAGATATAATAATGTTCCCCTAGGAAAAAACCTTGAACGAATTAGGTTCCCAAGGCCCATACCTAGCACCTACAAATAGTGTTGAAACCCAAATAAAACAGATTTTAAGTAAGTATAGACCATTCCGGTTGTTATGTCGACAGACAAAATGTCAAAAGTTGAGTATTAAATCCATTGTAACAAGAGATATCAGACAGATAAAATGGTGTGATGAAGATAACCAAGTGTTTTATATTATGGGTCACCAAGGGGAAGGGAGTGTGATTTGAGGGATTGTGTAACTTAGGGAAGGTTGAGTGAAAGTTATAACCAGGGAATGGTCTCTCTATAAGAACTTATATTTAAACATAGTTACACAGCAACATAGACGTGACGGAAGATGAGGAGCACATGGGTCCACCCAGTCAGCCCAATTTAAGAAAGAAAACAATATTAACCCTAGATTTGACCTGTTTACTTTAAGATTCAGGATTTCCTTATATTGATCCCATTGCATGTTTAGACTGTTCTATTGTATTATAATCTATCATTTTAGATGGGAAGATATTCTACTTATCAACTACCATTTTCCAGACATTTCCTCTAAACCTACTACCCTCCAGTTAATATGTATTCCCACATGTTCTACTACAGCTCTACTATTCCTACATATTCTACTACAGCTCTACTATTCCCACATGTTCTAATATATCTCTACTATTCCCACATGTTCTAATATATCTCTACTATTCCCACATTTTCTAATATATCTCTACTATTCCCACATGTTCTACTACAGCTCTACTATTCCCACATGTTCTAATATATCTCTTCCTTTGAAATACCACCCTTCTTTACCTTGTTATAGCCTTAAGTCATATCCCCCTCTACCTCCTGTATCTAGTTATATCCCTTCTATCATATCCCCCTCTCCCTCCTGTACCTGGTTATATCCTTCTATCTTATCCCCCTCTCCCTCCTGTACCTGGTTATATCCCTTCTATCATATCCCCAGAGCTGTACATAGCACATTTAAGCACCAGGGGCAAAAAGGAAAAATGGCGGCCCCAGCCTTGAATTAGTAACCCTAATCAGTATATCCTAAAAAATGTACTTACTGGCACCCCACTTTCGCTTTGCGCCCTGGGCAATCGCCTCCTATCACACACCCCTAGTTACAGTCCTGCATATCCCCCTCTCTCTCCTGTACCAGATTAAACCCCCTGACATATGTTTGGAAAGTGCTCACATTCCATCCAAAGGCAGTTTTTAAATTGTGCTGAGACTTCTTGGAGAAGGTTTTTCCCAAAGGCCGGTAAAATGCCCGGTCAGAGAGTTGTTGAAGGCCTCAGCTATGTTTCTTCTCTCTTCATAATAACCATTTGCCATCCTTGTCTGATTGTTCAATAACAAGTTCAGGGGCTTCTCTGATCTTTCTCTGATCCCAGATGAAATTACTTCTATTGAGATGTTTTCTATTCTCCCTGTAATCCTTATTCTTCAGAGAATTATTTCTGAATATATTAATAGTCGCAGTTTTTTGATGGATAAGAGGAAAATCTGCCTTTGGTGATAACTATTGACCAGTGATGTGTGATCTCAGACATCCGTTCATGTAAATACCATTGTACAAAACAAAGGCGTCAGTCAATAAATTCTAGACAAGTCAGAGGTTTTTCAATTGGAGTGGTGTGGAATACAATAGAATTACATGTAATATTACTACCCTCAATCAGAGTGCTCTAAACCATTAATCCGGGACTGACACGGGAAGAAACACAAATAATGGTGGAACCTATTCACAGACCGCCCCTAACTCACCCATCTTGCCCCTAATCTGCCCCCGTTTTTAGGCACGTTGGACCCGATTCACACTTAAGAACGCGATAGGTTCCTAAATATACGCAACTAATAGCAATGAAACCCCCTCGGCACACCCCGGTTTTTAGGTTATTATGTGACTTACCAGTGCCATAGGGCTCATTAACTGTAGTTTCGTATTTCAATGCGTAGGGCGTCTATTAAGGATCGCAAGTGCGTAACTGCATCTTCGTTGTGTGATTTAAATGCTTCTCTCCACCCATTTCTGCGTATCGTCCTATTTACTTATTCATAGAACGCCCATTTCTGCGTATTGTCCTATTTACTTATTCATAGAACGCCCATTTCTGCGTCGCATCGGCGTACGTCTGGATCAGGCCCTAGGTTCCTAAATATGTGCAACCAATAGCAATGAAACTCCCTCGGCACGCCCCCGGTTTTTAGGTTCTTATGTGACTTACGAGTGTCATAGGGCCTTAACTGTAGTTTTCATTTCAATTCAATCCGTAGGGTGTCTATTAAGGTTCGCAAGTGCATAACTGCCGTGCCTTCGTTGTGTGATTTTAATGCCTCCCTCCGCCTATTTCTGCGATTGTCCTATATAATTATTCATGGAACGCCCATTTCTGCGTATGTTATTACGAACCTACAGATTTTAAGTTCTTAGGGCCTGATCCAGCGCTACGAAAATTCGCACGACGGGCGAATGCGTACGTTCGACCGTGCGAAAAACCATACACGCCCCTAACACTCCCATAGTAAATGCTTAGCACGCCCATACTGTACAATTTAAATGGCTATCCCCGCCTCCCTGTAGTAAAACGGGCGCCCAGCCGACCATCGTAAAGAACGAACGCCCCGCGAGCGAAAAATACGCTCACAATACGCCCGCTATTCGCTCATGACGCCCGGGCGACCGGAAGCTGTCATACTGGGCATGCGCGTTGCGAATTTTTTGCTCTGGATCAGCCCCTTAGTGTATAAGCATGGAATTTGCGAACATAAGTCCAACGCAAATAGCGTCTAAAAGTTACTAATAATGCGCAGTGCATACATTCTTAAAGATACGCACCTAAAATCGGAAGTGTTCTTACGTGTGAATCAGGTCCGTTATGGCACTTAAGAGGGACCTTATCTAACGTGCGGAGTTTCCTTCTTAAAAGGAAAGGACGCATGGACATTGGGGTAGATCCAGAAGTAAGTACGCTAGCCGGTGACGTAAAAACGTTGTCTTGCATGTACTGCGCATAAGCGCGGCAAATGTTACGCTATGGAACGCTGAACGTACGTACCAGGCTAGTATCGACTGTGTAACTATGTACGGAGAGGGCGTGCCAACCATATGACACCCGTAATTACGCTTCGGAGGCGGGGTGAGGCATTTACATCATACAGTATGGGCGTGGCTTAGGCAGGTACGTACGCGAAGCCTTTACGTACGTCTGTACTTACACTGTGTAAAGTGAAGGTAGGTTTCGGGAAGCATAACACGGGCAAAGTACATACGAGCGAGGGGAGTGTCTAGAAAATACGCTACGTCATAAAACGTAATGGAAACGTAGCTTTGGATCTGGGCCATTGCCCCTCCCCCCCTTCTGCTTCTTAGATGTGAATACGGTCCCAAATTAGGGTATTAAAGAAAATGAATGGCTTCGATAAATGACAAATACAGTTCACTAAAAGCTAAGAACACACATTGCTAATGCTTGTAAAAACAGCAATCGTTACATGTAATAGCAGTGTGTGGTTTTAGTTTTTAGTGATTAAACTGTATTTGTCATTTACTGGAGCATTCATTTTCTGTAATACCCTATCCAGCACTGACCATTATTTGTATTTCATCAGTCAATAAGTGTGATTGAAAAAATTATCCAAAGGTGTAGAAACAAATAAAAAGAAAGAGGAAAACTAGACGGAGCGAGCAGCCAGAGGACGCAACGTTACAACCGCCAGATTCACGCCGGTCTGAGCGCTGATTGCTTTACAAATTGTCTTTTTTTTTTACAAAGATGAACTTTGCTACAAACTAATGAGATTTCTAAATCAGAGACGGATACATCGGACCCAATCTAGACGAGATTTGCCGAGTGTCTTTGTGTTTCCCTTTTCCACACTGTCTCTGTGCATGTATCTGCACCTATCTTACAGCTTTCTCCCCCAGCGCTTCCCCCTTTATTTAAGAACCTTGGGCACTTAAGAGTGCATGGGGCTTCCCTGAGTTCCCTTCTTAAGAAGGCAAATAGGAACGTTCTTTTCCCCTTTCTGATTATTGCGAGCGTCTGCGTCACGCTGTGAATGTCTGGAAATAATTGCAAACGATATTTTGCATTTTTAATAAAAACGTAAAAATAACAAAAAATTGTCTTCCTGGATGTAGAAGTAATTGAAGACAAGCACAATACATCGGCAGAGATTTCTGACCCCTTGTTATGTGTTTGAAGTGTCAAATCCTAACACAAAGGCAAGAAATTGGTTCTGGAAGGTCAGGTCCTGGACTTAGACGTGACCTGGGGCTGGGAAAATGTTTCATATACAACACAATTAACAGACAGGGTACACATTTATGTAAAAAAGGATCACAATACAAGTACAATGCAAAAATAAATGACAGTAAATAAATTAGCAGAACATTATGTATGAAGAGTAAAGATGCTGGATATGTGTGTAGGAGCAGATGAATAAGGAGAGAGATAATATTTATGGAGAGTAAAGATGCTGGATATGTGTGTAAGGAGCAGGTGAATAAGGAGAGAGATAATATGTAGAACCTTGGGCACTTAAGAGTGCATGGGGCTTCCCTAAGTTGCCTTCTTAAGAAGGAGAATACAAACGTTCTTTCCCCTTTCTGATTATTGCGAGCGTCTGCTTCACGCTGTGAATGTCTGGAAATAATTTCAAACGATATTTTGCATTTTTAATAAAAACGTATAAAAAATAAAAAATTGTCTTCCTGGATGAAGATAAAATTGAAGACAAGCACAACACATCAGCAGAGATTTCTGACCCCTTATTATGTGTTTGAAGTGTCAAATGCTAACACAAAGGCAAGAAATTGGTTCTGGAAAGTCAGGTCCTGGACTTAGACGTGACCTGGGGCTGGGAAAATGTTTTCATGTAAACCAGGCTTATTTACATCTGTGTTCAGCTCTGGATCGGGGGCTCCTGCTTGGGTCCCGTCCTTACAGCAGACCCTCCAGCATGACCCATTCCATCAGGTACAATATACTCCATACCTGAGCTTCCAACTGTCACTCACCTGGTGAAAAAAACTATTTGTCTCTTCAACAAAGGAGGTTACTATAGTAACTGACAGTTGGAAACTGAGAAGCAGAGTATTTTGTACTTAATGGAATGGGTCATGTTGGAAGATATGTTACTGTACACTGACTACGTCCCTCTTCCACTTCCCTCCCTGAACACGTCCCTCAGAATGCAAGCCGCCGCCGCTCGAGTTGCGCTCAGATCTGAATGGGCCGTGACTCTTAAGTTCTGAGCATGTGCAGTAAAAAATCACGCAGAGAAACATCACGTCAGCTGGTGTACGCTCCCTTCCGGATCAGGCCTTTGTGTATGCACTGTACTGTGCGATAATCCATACTAGTCAGCTGAAATGCCTTGCAACCCGTCAGCTTAAAAGCATTGACCCTTCCAACAGAGAGGCGGGGCTGAGATGACAAGTGGGCGTTCCCTCTTAGTGAGTATATTGCTTAGACATTCCCTCTCTGTATGTACCTATGCAGACCTGCAACACAATCAATTCCATTAGGTACCAAATGCTCTGCTCCTCAGTTTCCAACTGTCAGTTACTATGGTAACCGCCTTTGTTGAAGAGGCGAATAGTTTTTTAAATATCAGTTAATTTATTTAAGCCAGGTGACTGACAGTTGGAAGCTCAGGAGCGGATAAAATTGTACCTAATGGAATGGGTCATGTTGAAGGTCCATATTTTGCTCTGTTACCCCCAATTCCCATGAGTTTCAGGTGGTTTTCTACACTGTTATGAATGCAAAATGAACCTGCAAGAATGAGACGCACAAAAGCTTGCAACAGAGGAGCTGTAATGGTCTGGAGTCAGGATCAGAGACTAGTACACTGGTGGTGTAGAATATTCAGAGGGATCCGGGTTGGAAAACAGCTGGGCGGAATCAGCGTTCCAAAGGGTGAGGCAAAAGCCAGGTCAGGGACAAGCCGGTAACATTACACAAGTAGTCAACCAGGAATTCAGCAACCAAACCGCAAAATTACGGTTAGGAGTCCGGATTCACAGTTTTCGTCTTACATACGTTGTGTTAAGAATCGCGTTACTACATAGGTGTAGTAGCTTATTTACGCTATCTACATCATCCATTTCTGTACGTAGATGGCGAAAGCGCAGTCTTTAGACCGCGCTTAAGCAATCTACGTACAGAAATGGTACTCAGATAGCGTAAATAACTACTATGCATGTGTAGTAACTCAATTCTTAAAACAATGGCCCAGATCCAGAACAACGCTTGTGAGTGAATTTACGCGTGGCGAGACGTAAAATCGCCTTTTGGTAAGTACTGCACATGCGCACCATAGAAAATACGCTCTGTAACGTAGGGTAAATGTGAACGTATGGGCCATTCACGTATGTGTCGCGTAAATCCTTACGTGTGGGCGTGCCAATTTTACGTCCAAAATACGTCTGAAATACGCTATGTAGGCGGGGTTTGTATTTGAAGTGTACAGTATGGGCGTGCTTAGCTGCGTAAATACGTGTTGCCCATACGTACGTGTGCGGATCACTGCGGTTACGTTGGCTAAAGTTAAGGTAGCGTTTGGAAAGCGGATCTCGGACAAAATACGTACATTCAAGGGGTGTGCCTAGGGGAGTGTATAGAAGGTACGCACGCGTAAATACGCTACACGAGTAAACGTACGGCAAACGTAGTTCTGGATCTACCCCAATGTGCGTAAGATAAAATCTACGTAACTGTGAATCCGGACCAGGAAGCACAATAATCTGACAAGGAGGAAGGGAGAGGGCGGGGTTTATATAGACCAGGGGGAGGAGCTAAGACTTCAGGGAGTAACTAGACAGATCCTGAACACAGAGGAAATACAAGGAGCTTCCCAGCAGCCAGAATAGCTCCATCAGTACAAGAGCAACGACCAGCAGCAGAGGCCCTCGCATTGAATCCTGACAGGGGCTAGAATGCAATCTTCAGTGATTGTTCCTTCTAATATAACATGCGGAATAGGCATTCCCTCTTAATGTCTACCAATCCAGACTTACATCACTTAAATTTAAATTAACCGCCATCTGACAGAAGTCCATCAGTGAGTCTGATTGAATCAAAAACTAAATTCTGGATCTATCTACAGTAAGTCAGGACTGGCCAAACTGTAACTCTCCAAGTGTTGTGAAACTACAATTCCCAGCATGCTTTATCAGGTATCAGTTATGCTTTTGTAGTTAAAGCATGCTGGGAACTGTAGTTTCACCACACCCCGGGAGAGCTACAGTTTGGCCAGTTTACTCTAAGTGCTGTATGTATCCATATACTGTATATACCGTATATAGTATATATTTTGCATTTATACATAAGCACTATTGCTTTATGTCTATGAAATATTTGCAAAGTGTTTATTATTATTAACGTTTATTTATAGGGTGCTACAAAGTATACGCAATGCCGTACAAAGGCAATAGTTTCATATACAACACAATTAACAGATTGGGTACACATTTATGTAAAAATGGATCACAAGTACAATGCAAAAATAAAAACAGTAAATAAAATAGCAGAACAATATGTATGGAGAGTAAAGATGCTGGATATGTGTGTAGGAGCAGGTGAATAAGGAGAGAGATAATATGTATGGAGAGTAAAGATGCTGGATATGTGTGTAGGAGAAGATGAATAAGGAGAGAGATAGACAGTAGAGAGAGAAGGTGGGAATTAATGAGAACAAGGTAGAGGGGTGTTGACAGGAGGGAGGACGACTCTGCACAGTGGAAGAGGACAGGAGAAACAGGAGACACGGTGATGAAGATGGGGAGTGTAGGTTAGGTTAGGTGGAGGAAGTATAGGCTAGCCTGAATGGGTTTTAAGGGAGCGTTTGAAGGATTGGAGGGTACATTTATAACATAGAATAATGCATCACTGACTCCTATGAACAAATTGCTTGGAGGCTGGAAAATTGTCACTGTAATCTTCCAGATAATGACTTTGCTGCACAGGTCACCAGCTCCTGACTTCCCTGCATCTTATTACCCAGATGAGCTGCAATAAACCATAATGTTATCTCCAGTGTACACTCTGCCCATGAAGAGACGACAGACACATTATCCGAACCAACAGAGCTGACATTTATCTGCAATATACAATATTTGCTAATGCTAAAGATCCGCTGTATATTGATTCATTGCTGGGACAAACACACAAAGCAACAAGACCTGTTGTAGTAACACAGGAGACCGAGCAGAACAATATGCAAATAGTTATTATATTATTATTATTATTTTACATATATGGTATGGCCTTAGACACCTAAAATGAATGAATAAATGAATGAAATAATGCTACTCCTGTTTACTCAGTTCTTGCTGAGTATAAAATGCTAATTGGAACTTTATTATTTTATTTTAAATGTTCCTTTTTATGATGACGATTTGCAGGCACGGAGGCAGCCATCTTGTTTCTTGCTTAGTTATAGTCATTTTAATCAGGGACACCTGTAAGAATTATTGGACTGTATACAAGCTTAAGCAGCGTATTTTCCCAAAATGACCTACCACGCATGCTTAGTAGGTCTTTTACGCAATCTACGTACCAGTTAGGTGGATACATTCTCTGGTACGAGAGTGTAATTGCCAAAAATGGGACTTCCGAAAGTTCCTTTTCGAAAGTCCCATTTTCGAATACTTACCGCTTACGCCTTTTTTTTTGTGAATGGGTGACTATGCCGTTCGGCATACTTTACCCATTCACCTTCGCAATTGCTGTTGTTCTTCCGCCGTCTGCGATATCCCTCCACTGCACCGTCGCTGCACCGTCGCTGATCGCCAGACCAGGAACAGGTGAGTAACCTATCTGTACGGGTTAGGGTCAGGCTGCTGGGGAAGGGAGGGTTAGGGTCAGGCTGCAGGGGGGGAAGGGTTAGGGTCAGGCTGCAGGGGAGGGAGGGTTAGGGTCCTGGATGAAGATAAAATTGAAGACAAGCACAACACATCAGCAGAGATTTCTGACCCCTTATTATGTGTTTGAAGTGTCAAATGCTAACACAAAGGCAAGAAATTGGTTCTGGAAAGTCAGGTCCTGGACTTAGACGTGACCTGGGGCTGGGAAAATGTTTTCATGTAAACCAGGCTTATTTACATCTGTGTTCAGCTCTGGATCGGGGGCTCCTGCTTGGGTCCCGTCCTTACAGCAGACCCTCCAGCATGACCCATTCCATCAGGTACAATATACTCCATACCTGAGCTTCCAACTGTCACTCACCTGGTGAAAAAAACTATTTGTCTCTTCAACAAAGGAGGTTACTATAGTAACTGACAGTTGGAAACTGAGAAGCAGAGTATTTTGTACTTAATGGAATGGGTCATGTTGGAAGATATGTTACTGTACACTGACTACGTCCCTCTTCCACTTCCCTCCCTGAACACGTCCCTCAGAATGCAAGCCGCCGCCGCTCGAGTTGCGCTCAGATCTGAATGGGCCGTGACTCTTAAGTTCTGAGCATGTGCAGTAAAAAATCACGCAGAGAAACATCACGTCAGCTGGTGTACGCTCCCTTCCGGATCAGGCCTTTGTGTATGCACTGTACTGTGCGATAATCCATACTAGTCAGCTGAAATGCCTTGCAACCCGTCAGCTTAAAAGCATTGACCCTTCCAACAGAGAGGCGGGGCTGAGATGACAAGTGGGCGTTCCCTCTTAGTGAGTATATTGCTTAGACATTCCCTCTCTGTATGTACCTATGCAGACCTGCAACACAATCAATTCCATTAGGTACCAAATGCTCTGCTCCTCAGTTTCCAACTGTCAGTTACTATGGTAACCGCCTTTGTTGAAGAGGCGAATAGTTTTTTAAATATCAGTTAATTTATTTAAGCCAGGTGACTGACAGTTGGAAGCTCAGGAGCGGATAAAATTGTACCTAATGGAATGGGTCATGTTGAAGGTCCATATTTTGCTCTGTTACCCCCAATTCCCATGAGTTTCAGGTGGTTTTCTACACTGTTATGAATGCAAAATGAACCTGCAAGAATGAGACGCACAAAAGCTTGCAACAGAGGAGCTGTAATGGTCTGGAGTCAGGATCAGAGACTAGTACACTGGTGGTGTAGAATATTCAGAGGGATCCGGGTTGGAAAACAGCTGGGCGGAATCAGCGTTCCAAAGGGTGAGGCAAAAGCCAGGTCAGGGACAAGCCGGTAACATTACACAAGTAGTCAACCAGGAATTCAGCAACCAAACCGCAAAATTACGGTTAGGAGTCCGGATTCACAGTTTTCGTCTTACATACGTTGTGTTAAGAATCGCGTTACTACATAGGTGTAGTAGCTTATTTACGCTATCTACATCATCCATTTCTGTACGTAGATGGCGAAAGCGCAGTCTTTAGACCGCGCTTAAGCAATCTACGTACAGAAATGGTACTCAGATAGCGTAAATAACTACTATGCATGTGTAGTAACTCAATTCTTAAAACAATGGCCCAGATCCAGAACAACGCTTGTGAGTGAATTTACGCGTGGCGAGACGTAAAATCGTCTTTTGGTAAGTACTGCGCATGCGCACCATAAAAAATACGCTCTGTAACGTAGGGTAAATGTGAACGTATGGGTCATTCACGTATGTGTCGCATAAATCCTTACGCGTGGGCGTGCCAATTTTACGTCCAAAATACATCTGAAATACGCTATGTAGGCGGGGGTTTGTATTTAAAGTGTACAGTATGGGCGTGCTTAGCTGCGTAAATACGTGTTGCCCATCCGTACGTGTGCGGATCACTGCGGTTACGTTGGCTAAAGTTAAGGTAGCGTTTGGAAAGCGGATCTTGACAAAATACGTACATACGAGTGTGACAAGGGCAGTGTATAGAAGGTACGCACACGAAAATACGCTACGCGAATAAACGTACGGCAAACGTAGTTCTGGATCTACTCCATTGTCTGTGCGGATATTGCATGGTAAGATAAGGTAGCCCTATGGCACTCGTAAGTGCCAAGGTACCTAAAAACGGGAGGCGGGATAGTGACAGGACGGGTGAGTTAGGTACGGTTCTGTCACTCTTAAGTGTGAACACGGTACATTGGGGCAGATCCTGAACTACGCATTTCTGCGAATTTACGTGTGGTAGACACGTAAATTCGCAGATTTGATCGAACTGCGCATGCGCACCGCAGAAAATACGCACATTCGCGTAGCGTATTTTCTAACGTAAGGATAATTCACGTATTGCTATCGTAAGTAATTACGTGTGGGCGTGCCAAAATTACGTTAGCGACAAATACGTGCGAATTACGTGAAGGGGGCGGGGGGGGGCTATTTAAAGTGTACAGTATGGGCGTGCTAAGCTGCATACGTTCGCGTAGTCTGTCCGCACGTTAGCGGACGTATTCTGTTACGTTTGGAAAAGTTAAGGTAGGGTTTGGGTAGCGTATTTTCACAAAATACGGCCGTGCAGGGGGTGTGTTAAGGGTAGCGTAGCGAATTTACGTACGCGAAAATTCGCTACGCGAACAAACGTACTGCAAACGTTGTTCAGGATCTACCCCATTGTCTAAATAATTGGTTTCTTAATTATTGTTAGATTTAATAATCAAAAAATGTCTATGTTTGCCCATTGCCCTATACACACATTCTGACACATTGACACTCATATAAAAAAAGATATGAAGGAACACCCCAGATGGCTACACTCAACACTGGATTAAACTACTGTGTGTCATTATTATTAATAAATATGGGAAACAGTTTCCCCAGTACTAATAAAGCTCAGTTGTTATATCCAGTGGCTTGTCTATAGTGATGGGTAAAACTACTGTGGGTAATTTTTTATTCTTTTTTTTAATAATTTATATATAATTAATTTATTAAA
>WWET01003485.1:46492-65009 GCA_011038615.1 Limnodynastes dumerilii | reverse complement strand
CTAGCCCGCCCTCCTACCCTCATTTACCTACCTCCCCCCGCCCACCTGCACTAACCTGAACGTAAGGACGCTGGGGGACGTCCCCTTCAGCGTCCCTACGGCACTGCTACGGACGCCTGATCCACGATCGGGCGTTGCTGTAGCGACGGCGGCCGTGGGTCTGGATCAGGCCCAATGGACCTGATTCACACTTAAGAATGATTTAGACTCCTAATTTTACGCAATAATTAGCAAGGTGACGCCCCCGGTTTTCAGCTTCTTAACCGACTTACGAATGCCATAGGGCTCCTTATCTATCTAAATTTGTAGTTGTGTGTGTAAGGGTGTCTAATTAAGAGCATTTTTGCCTAACCGCGGCCAGATATCCTCATTTAAGATCCAGAACAACGCTTCTGTACGAATTTACGCCTGGTGGACACGTAAAATCGCGATTTTGTATGTACTGCGAATGTGCACGACAGATGACATGCTACGTAACGCAACGTAACTCTGAGCGTATGGGCCATTCATGTGTTATCTGCAAAAATTCGTACGTGTGGGCGTGCCAATATTACGTGAGACGAAAGTACGCCTAAATTACGCAATGTAGGCGGGGGTTTTCATTTAAAGTGTACAGTATGGTTGTGCTTAGCTGCGTAAGTCCGCGTTGCCCATCCGTACATGTGCGGACGAGAGCGGTTACGCGGCCAAAAGTTAAGGTAGGGTTTGAAAAGCGGAAATTGGTCAAAGGACGTTCATTCAATGGGTGTGTCTAGGGGTGTGTATAGAAGGTACGCAAGTGTAAATACGCTACGCTAGTAAAAGGATTGCAAGCGGAGTTCTGGATCTACCCCAATGTTCTTATCTTTTCCCTGCACGCCTCTTCCTTCTTATGTCATTACAAACCTTGGGGAAATAGCTTTGTTATGGTGATTCAGAGCTGTCCTGTTCTTAAATTTTAGGTAAATTGCGTATATAAAGTTACTCCGCCTGTGCAGTATATCCCTTACTAAATATATGCACCTAAAAAGCCACATTTTCTTAACTGTGAATCAGGTCTGATATGCGCACGCCCTGCGTTCCGATGCCTAAGATTCTGCGCATTAATGAACGACGGGTGATGTACACATGCAAGCTTGCCTAAACCACCTATCGTTATATCCTTACATGTCTTTGTACCTATGGTTAATTGGGGTTTTCAGAGGGGGGGGCATACCAACCAAGGACCATATTCAGAGATCCGTTTTCACGGCCTGTTCTGTGCGTATTTTTAGGTACGTTTAAACTGCGCATGCGTAGTAACTTTTTTACGTAGATCACATAAATTATACGCACGGAAGTGCCTCACGGATGGACTTGTGAATCGCACATTGGTAAATACGCACGGATCTCCGACATAAAAATACGCACGGGAGAATTTAAATAAAAATGGGTGGGGGGCATTTAAATGAAGAAAAGTGGGCGTGATGATCAAGATACGCACGGATGGAGGACATAAATACGCACAAGACTGCACACGGAAAGTTACAGGTGGTCTATGGAGGCGGAAGTCTCCGAGAGCACGGCCGAGAGAGAGGAGTGTCATGGGTGTGAGGGGGTGTGGCCAGCACCGGCCGTGCGTATATTTGCGGCCCGACCTGGACACAGATCTCTGAATATTGTCCCAAGGTAGAAAGGGAGCAATCAAGAGTCGGAGAAGGAGTCTGGTGACCGGGTTATAAAGTCATTTTACAACCATTCATACACTCAGCGACATTAGGCTGTCAATGTAAGAATCTCAACAAAAATGAGGTAGACCGGGCTGTATACTGATAAAACTAAGGTCAACAGACAGACACTAACCCTAACTGCAGCCTAGCCCTAACCCTAACCGCAGCCTAACCCTAACCCTAACCGCAGCCTAACCCTAACACTAACCGCAGCCTAACCCTAACCTCTGACTCTAATGACAGCCTAACCCTTACCCCTAACCGCAGCCAAACCCTAACCTCTGACTCTAATGACAGCCTAACCCTTACCCCTAACCATGAAGTGTGGGTCCCCATTGCAAATAGCCTTATTTCAATAGGGCCGGTCGCTCCCAACCAGTTCCGAACTGCCTAGGATATCAATTGCTTATGCCAAAAATGGTGCTCTGAAAGGTAAGCAACCCCACTCCCTAACCCTATGTCCCCCCCCCCCAGCAGTCTAACCCTAAGTTCCCGGAGAGGGTTACTCAATTCTCCGGTGATCTGGCGGCGGCTCTTCCGGAAAGGAATGGGTGACTATGCTGATCGCACACTCACCCATTCATTAAAAAAAATTAGAAATCTAAAACGGCTGTTATTTGAAACAGACACATTAAACCATCTCCCCTTCCCTGCAGCCTAACCCCTAAGTCCCCTCTAGTTGTCTGGCAGAGGCGTTTCCAAAAATGAATAGGTGAATATGCGAATCGAATACTCACCCATTCATATATAAATATTCTGCGATGACTCTCATCCGAAAAGCAACTTTCAGCTGTCCCTGTTTTGCATTGAGAGACATCGCAGCGAGGACTCGCAATGCGAACCATGATGGCCAACTAACCCAAACCGCAGTCTAACCCAAACCGCAGTCTAACCGGAGCCTAACCTTTTCCCCAAACCCTAATGGTAGCTTAACCCTAACCCAATCCACAACTTATTCCGAACGCTAAACCTAACATTAAGCATTGTACTAATCCATCAATGTCGCTTTGCAAGAAAATGTTGAGTGCAAAATCATCAAAACGTTGTTCCTTTCTAGTGTTGAAGCTGTAATGTACAATCTCAGAAAATTCTCCTGCAGTTTCTCTAATTATTACAGCTAATTATGTTGGCAAATGAAAAGTAATTGTTGGCATCAATATAGAAGACTATTACTGGGACACACAATGGGATCATTAGGAATAATGCATCTCTCATGTCTTCATCTCGCATTTTTAGGCTGTATAACTACAATGTGTTCTATTTTGTTTATTTTGATATTTTCTATTTCTATTTCACGTTTCCTTGATAGCAGTGTAAATGTCTCAGCAGATATCGTTTATTTTAAGCACTTGATTTATTTATGTATCTATTTTTTAGTATCTCTGTTTGTGTTAATGCCATTAAATGATATGGGCTTCATTAATCATGGCGGTTCCGCACATTGAGCTAAGTAATGCATTCTTTGGTAATTTGCATGTTCATAACACACTGATCGTTAACATTTTCTGCCTATTTAACGTTTCTGAGGTTTGTGAATTGACATTTGGCGCTTTGCCCAGTTGCAGCATTTGAATATTTTGTTTTTTTTCCTGTTATTTACGGGGAGCGCAGATTGTGGCTCAGTGACTGTAAATGTTCACGAATAAAATAAGCAAAAAAGGAATTATTTCATGTATCTGTTCATATAAACAACATTATACACTCTAATACATTATGGACCAAATTCAGACCTTCCATTATGATGCAATTGGATCCCTTGCGAAAAGTGAGGACGCAGAGCCCAAGTGGGTGTGGCTCCCCGCTAAGAACATCAGCTATCGAAATAGGGCACAGCAACCGATCCCTGGAGCACTGAACACGGTGCTCCGATAGGTAAGTGGAAACAACCCCCAAACCTTTCCCTAATTCTAACCCTAACCCTCCCCTTCCATTACCATAACCCACCTTTCCCACCCACCCCATCCCCCAACACTAAAAGTCCCCGGAGACTCACCTCTCCGGAGCTGTCAGTGACGGGTCAACAGCGGGTGCGACGAGTCCTGCGAAAATGAACGGGCGAGTATACCGATCAGCACACTCACCCAATTCTAAAAAGACTGCCTATTTCAAATAGAGACAGCCAAAAAGTCTCTATTTCTGAAAGCAGACCACCAGAGCTGCGACTGCAACCGAGCCCAAGTCTAGATGGGAGGGTTATGGGATTCTGCACATAGGCTGCTCTAAGAGGTTGGTAGCTTAGGACTGTGCTCAGCAGTCTATGGGGAGCTGCTGGTAATGTATACGTTTAATAAATCCTCTACTTATGTTATTTTAAATTATTTTTGGCTCATTTTCAGACACTAAATGAACGATATCCACCTGGCCAAGCAGCACAGACATACTTAATGCTGGCACCAAGTTTTAGCAACACTGAAATGTTCCCCTGTGATAAATTGTTGGACATTTGGTCTCAAGCTAAATATAACCACAGGAATTTTTTATGTAATGTATATTACATTATGAGGTATATTAAGAGAGAAGAGAGAGCAGACATACAAAGAGAAAAATAGCTCCTTTAATCGAAATTCTGCTCTTTACACTTTTTGCCATCTAGTGCCAGAAGATATTGCCATTTAGTGCCATAAGATGGTTCCTTCTAGTGCCAATAGATACTGCCATCTAGTGCCAAAAGATACTGCCATCTAGTGCCAGAAGATACTGCCATCTATTGCCAGAAAATACTGCCATCTAGTGCCAGAAGATACTGACAACCAGTGTTAAAAGACAGTGCCATCTAGTGCCAGAAAATGATGCCTCCTAGTGCCAGAATATACTGCCATTTAATGCCAGAAGATACTGACATCTGTTACCAGAAGACAGTGCCATCTGGTACCAGAAGATAGTGCCAAATAGTGCCAGAAGATGGTGCCATCTATTGCCAGAAGATGGGGCCTCCTAGTGCCAGAAGATGGGGCCTCCTAGTGCCAGAAGACAGCCATCTAGTACCAGAAGAATTTGCCTTCTAGTGACAGAAGATACTGCTATCTAGTTCCAGAAGACAATGCCATTTAGTGCAAGAAGTCATGTCATCTAGTGCCTGAAGATACTGCCCTCTAGTGCCAGAAGACAATGCCATCTAGTGCCTGAAGATACTGCCATCTAGTGCCAGAAGACAATACCATCTAGTGCCAGAAGACAATGCCATCTAGTGCCAGAAGACAATGCCATCTAGTGCCAGAAGACAATACCATCTAGTGCCAGAAGACAATGGACCAGATCCAGAACTAGGCTTCTGTGCGAATTTACGCCTGGTGGACACATAAAATCGCGATTTTGTATGTACTGCGCATGCGCATGACAGATGATACGCTACATAACGCAACGTAACTCTGAGCGTATGGGCCATTCACGTATTATCTGCATAAATTCGTACGTGTGGGCGCGCCAATTTTACGTGTGCCAAAAGTACGTTTAAAATACGCAATGTAGGCGGGGGATTTCATTTACAGTGTACAGTATGGGCGTGCTTAGCTGTGTAAGTCCGTGTTGACCATCCGTACGTGTGCGGACGACAGCGGTTATGCGGCCAGAAGTTAAGGTAGGGTTTGGAAAGTGGAACTCGGTCAAAGTACGTACATTCAAGGGGTGTTACTAGGGGAGTGTATAGAAGGTACGCACGCGTAAATACACTACGCTAGTAAACAGATTGCAAGCGGAGTTCTGGATCTACCCCAATGCCATTCAGTGCAAAAAGTCATGTCATCTAGACCCAGAAGATTATGCCATCTAGTGCCAGAGGATACTGTCATCTAGAGCCTGAAGATACTGCCATCTAGTGCCAGAAGATACTGCCATCTAGTGCCAGAGGATACTGTCATCTAGTGCCAGAAGATATTGACATTTAGCATCAGAAGATATTGACATCTAGTGCCATAAGGCAGTCATCTAGTACCAGGAGAAACTACCATCTAGTGCCAGAAGACAGTGTCTTCTAGTTCCAGAAAATACTGCAATCTAGTGTCAGGAGATGGTGCCATCTAGTGCCAGAAGATGCTGCCATCTAGTGACAGAAACTGATGCCATCTAGTGGCAGAATATACTGACATCTAGTGCCAAAAGATACTGCCACCAAGTGCCATAAAACAATGCTATTTAGTGCCAGAAGACAGCACCACCTAGTGCCAGAAGACAATGTTATCTAATCCCAGAAAGCTTGCTCTGGATCCTCAAGATCGGTCTGGCAGGGAGATCTAAATATAACCACAGGAATTCTTTATGTGTGCGCTCTGCTGTATATAACATTATGAGGTATATTAAGAGAGAAGAGAGAGTAGAAATGCAAAGAGAAAAAATAGCTCCTTTAATCGAAATTCTGCTCTTTACACTTTTTGCCATCTAGTGCCAGAAGATACTGCCATCTAGTGCCAGAAGATACTGCCATTTAGTGCCATAAGATGGTTCCTTCTAGTGCCAATAGATACTGCCATCTAGTGCCAGAAGATACTGCCATCTAGTGCCAGAAGATACTGCCATCTAGTGCCAGAAGATACTGCAATTTAGTGCCATAAGATGGTTCCTTCTAGTGCCAATAGATACTGCCATCTAGTGCCAGAAAATACTGCCATCTAGTGCCAGAAGATATTGCCATCTAGTGCCAGAAGATACTGCCATTTAGTTCCATAAGATGGTTCCTTCTAGTGCCAATAGATACTGTCATCTAGTGCCAGAAGATACTGCCGTCTAGTGCCAGAAGATACTGCCATCTAGTGCCAGAAGATACTGCCATTTAGTGCCATAAGATGGTTCCTTCTAGTGCCAATAGATACTGCCATCTAGTGCCAGAAGATACTGCCATCTAGTGCCAGAAGATACTGACAACCAGTGTTAAAAGACACTGCTATCTAGTGTCAGAAGATGATGCCTCCTAGTGCCAGAATATACTGCCATCTAATGCCAGAAGATACTGACATCTAGTGCCAGAAGATGGTGCCTAATAGTGCCAGAAGACAGCCATCTAGTACCAGAAGAATTTTCCTTCTAGTGACAGAAGATACTGCTATCTAGTTCCAGAAGACAATGCCATTTAGTGCAAGAAGTCATGTCATCTAGTGCCTGAAGATACTGCCCTCTAGTGCCAGAAGACAATGCCATCTAGTGCTGAAGATACTGCCATCTAGTTCCAGAAGACAATGCCATTTAGTGCAAGAAGTCATGTCATCTAGTGCCTGAAGATACTGCCCTCTAGTGCCATAAGACAATGCCATCTAGTGCCTGAAGATACTGGAATCTAGTGCCAGAAGACAATACCATCTAATGCCAGAAGACAATGCCATTCAGTGCAAGAAGTCGTGTCATCTAGACCCAGAAGATTCTGCCATCTAGTGCCAGAGGATACTGTCATCTAATGCCAGAAGATACTGCCATCTAGTGCCAGAAGATATTGACATTTAGTTTAAGAAGATATTGACATCTAGTGCCAGAAGACAGTGTCATCTAGTTCAAGAAAATACTGCAATCTAGTGCCAGGATATGGTAACATTTTGTGCCCATATATACTGCTACCTAGTGGCAGAAGATACTGCCATCTAGTGCCAGAAGATGCTGCCATCTAGTGACAGAAACTGATGCCATCTAGTGCCAGAATATACTGACATCTAGTACCAAAAGATACTGCCATCTAGTGCCATAAAACAATGCTATTTAGTGCCAGAAGACAGCACCACCTAGTGCCAGAAGACAATGTTATCTAATGCCAGAAAGTGTGCTCTGGATCCTCAAGATCGGTCTGGCAGGGGGAGCAGGATGCGGTGGCATGTACAGTAGGGGATTGGCTTTGCACCTGTGCAAATTAGGATCGCTGAGCGAACTGATAGCAGTGCTCCACAGCTGGAGGTCCACTTCCATGTTCCTATTAAATTAGCATCCAGTACGATGACACTTTAGACATCGGGGGTGGCTTGCAATCACAAGTGGGTGCGGTTTGGTCTTACAATGCACAGTATAGACGTTTCTTCGTATACCTTTCCAGAGGTCGCACAGACACCATTTTATGTTCACATGCAGTCAGAAAAGTTAAGGTAAAGTCAGGAACAGAAGTAGATTGCCTCGGGCCACATAGCATAGGTGTAAGTCTGAAGGGAAGTGGGACTGAGTGCTCATAGACCAGGCACTGTTTAACCTACCAGCCATGGACAGCTTAGAGTGGTCTTTACTCCTCAGCAGTTGCTCTCTCTTCATCGGGTGTGGTTACCGGTACAATGTGCTGATCTGCGGCTTATCATATTCCGGCAATGCAGCTGCAACAGATGGAATCTTTTTACAGCTTGAAACCATACATACCCTAACCCTCACAGTAACCTTCCACCAGCCTATCGTTAACCCTCCATGTTCTGCAGCCTAATCTTAACCCTCTATGTTAAGATACCTTGTCGAAATTAGACCATTCAACACAGTACACCTTCCGGAATGTATATTTTCCCAATTCAAAAGCTGTCGGCAATGGTACAGCTAAAAATAAGCTTTCAGATGTATCATTGCCGAAAATGGGCCATTAGTACTTGCCGTTTGTCCCCTCTACATCTACGGGAGCTACATCCCAAGGTAGGGGAAATCCAAAAGTGCATGGGGAGTGGTTAGCAGATGATTGCGCGGTAGAGTGGGTGTGGCAGCCATGCTATTGCGGATCCCTGCATATCAGCAACTCACAGATTCGATCCCAAATGAAACTTCAAAGGTTTCCACATCCAACAACTCAGGAGAGCAGATTAATGGACATAGAAGGGGGCATACGCCTGGCTGCTGGAGGAGACCATCAGTCACAGTGAAGCGACGCGTTCTCTGCGGTCTATGGAATTTTTGTAAACTCTCCGCGGGAACAAGACATTCTGTTGAGCAATGAACAGAAGGAATGATTTATTTTTACCTCTGTGGAAGTGACCTTCTCATGGTTTATGAGCTCATTAGTCAGGGAAATTTATTGTGTCATCGACCTTACTTGTTTTTTGTTTTGGAGTAAAAATAAAATCAAATAACAACTGCAATATAATGACCGCAGGGCACCAGATCTGTGAAGTCTGCGATCAATAACTGCAGAGGGCGACAATCAATGAAATCAGAATCAGATGCAATAAACACACAGAGGTGAAGAGGCGACACCCGGTTCAAGTAAATGAAGAATAATTGTATTGTCACAGCAGCATGCATTGAGGACATCATGGTCTTGGTGACCTCGAGTGCAACATGGTTTTACCCAGGTTTAACTTTCCACCTGTTTTCCTCTTATTTTCACACTCTGGCTCCACTTATAGGTGCCTGCTGTGAAAAGCTTTTCACAACACTGAGATATTGATTTATAATTAACATAATAAAATGATTTGGATTTTCCAGTTCGATGTTCTCAATTTCTAGTGAGCATGTTGGCACTGCAGTTGCAATCTCCGCTAAGAATATGTGATTACCGAGAAAGGGACATCCGAAAGTTCCTTTTTGGATGTCCCTTTTTCGAATACTTACCTTTTTTCTACTTTTTTTATGAATGGGTGAGTATGCCGTTCCCATACTTCACCCATTCACTTTCGCAATCCACAATATACCTCCGCTGCACCACGATATTCCTCCGTTGCTCGCAGGTGAGTAAATTATCTATGTGGTATAGGGAGGGTTAGAGTCAGGTTGCAAGGGAGGGAGGGTTAGGGTCAGGTTGCAATTAAGGGAGGGTTAGGGTCAGGCTGCCAGGAAGGGAGGGTTAGGGTAGTGAGAGGGGAGGGTTAGGGTCAGGCTGCCAGGAAGGGAGGGTTAGGGTCAGGCTGCCAGGAAGGAAGAATTAGGGTCAGGCTGCCAGGAAGGGAGGGTTAGGGTTAGGGAAGTGAGAGGGGAGGGTTAGGGTAAGAATTAGGGAATGGATATTTTTAATAACTTTTCGGAGCACCGATAGCTTGGTGGGTCAATTGCAATAACTCCTCGAGCCATATGCAATCGAACTCCCAGCCAGTTGTGAATTTTCGGAATTCGGCTCTTTGCGGGGACCCACACCACTGGCACTGAAATACCAGCAGCGTTCTCTTATCGGCTGTCAATACTACAACTCCTGTCTGATTGACCTCTGGTGGATGGGGGTGAGTTACGGAGCTATATATACTTGTTATGTATACTTGGTTGTTTCTTTGTATTTTTTTGTGGAATATGTCTTTCATTTTCATCCAGCATCTTTTATTTGATATTATTAAGTTATATTTTATCCGATGGTGTGCAGTATATAGGTGGCGCTCTTTCTGTGGGGCTCTCTCTTGATCCCTGCCCTTGTTTTTGTAACATCTCTATTCAGTCTGCAGGGTTGTAACTGTACCGGTGCATCTATTTTCTCAGTCTCCGGATACACAACATCCCCCCTTGGCACCAGTTATCCTGTAGCTGCTTCATTAATAAATCCCATCTCTAGAAAATAAACTGAAAAAGAGGATTTTAGATAATGCAAAATGACAAACGTTCAAACCACAAGGAAGTGGGGACCGAATAATGCTCTTGGAATGGGGGAATCTGGAAGGGTCTTTTGCTCCGGAGTTTGGCTCTCTCTCGGGTCCTGTGTTTACATTGCGGTCTGGCAGACGAGTTCCTGCTTTTGGATTCTGTAAATGTAACAAGATGATTGTGAGAGAATGAGCGGCTCTTGCAGAGCTGCTGGATTATCAATGGACGAAACCTTCACTCAGCGCAACAAACGTACGACAAGATATATTAACAAAACACGCAGTCACGTCCCATCCAAATCTGAGCGCAACTCGGGCGGAGGCGGGTTGTGTTCTGAGGGGCGTGTGGAGGGAGGGATGTAGACAATCTACAGTTAGGGCGTGGACCAACCAAGTGCCTTTTGTCATGGGTGTGAGGGGGTGTGGCCTGCAACGTCTGTGCGTAGAATTGCGATCCTGAATATGGCCCAACGTGTTGATGTAAACAGCCGTTTGTTACGTCTGTAATTGGCTCTGGATCAAAGGGCCTGATCCAGACCTACGCCGATGCGCTGTGCTTACTAAAGCACAGCGTATCGGCGTCCACTCTCCCCGACACTCCCCCTGTGCGAGCGTATTTCCCATTGCTTACGCCGGCTGAAGGCTACCCTAACTTCAGCCGGCGTAAGCAATGGGTAATACGCTCGCACACGAGCCCTCCCTCCCTCATTATATTACCTCCCCCCGCCCACCTTCACTAACCTTAACGTAGGGATGCTAGGGGGACGCCCCCTCCAGCGTCCCTACGCGTCTCCTATGGACGTATGGTGGGCGTAGGTCTGGATCAGGCCCTTTGATCCAGAGCCAATTACAGACGTAACAAAGGGCTGTTTACATCAACACATTGGGCCATACCCAGGGCGATCAGATCGCAATTCTACGTACGGACGTTGCAGGCCACACCCCCTCACACCAATGACACGCCCCTCTCTCGGCCGTGCTGTTGGAGACTTCTGCCTCCATAGACCACTTGTAACTTTCCGAATGCATTTGCGTGCGTACGTGTCCTCCGTACGTGCGATTCATGACAATGGCGCCCACTTTCTTTCATTTTTATTTAAATTTTCACTTGCATATTACATTTTCACGTGGCATATCCGTCCATATGTACCAACGCGCGATTCACAGGTCCGCCCGTGTGGCACTTCCGGGCCTATAGTCTATGTTAACGACGTAAATAAAGTTACTACGCAAGGCACAGTTGGTCCGATCGTAAAAATACGCATGTAACTAGCCGTGAAATCGGATCTCTGAATACAGCCCATGGCCTCCAGAGCCAAGTCAAGGAGGTGACCTTCTACGACCAATCTCTTACCCTGGCGTCAGATTGTGACACTTTGCACTAGAGATGCGCGCCGACCCCCGTTTTTGGTTTTGGTTCTAAGGTCTGGATTCACACCACTGGACGTATTGCCTATACGTCCGGTGTTTCCCGATATTTGATACTGCGCATGCCTAGTATCTTTTTTACGTAATCTACGTAACTTTTTGTTACGTAGATTGCGTATATACGGGCCTTAGATCTGCGCTGTGCTTTGGTTTTGGGTTTGTCAAAAAAAAATGAAATGTTTTAGTTTTGGTTCTGTATTTTTTTTATATTGCTATTAAATGCTAAAATCAAGTCATTTTTATGTATTTTTGCTCCTAAAGCAATAGAAACATGAATAACATTCATTTCCAGTCATTCCTAGTCAAACTGGAGCAACTCACAGCTCACAAGACTGAGGTTGGTTGGTACATGCTAATATATAAGGCCAGATTTATTAAGCTGCAGGTTTGGAAAAGTGGAGCTGTTGCCCATAGCAACCAATCAGATAAAATAGTAAATATTTTTAAATATTGAATACCGTCCATATAGATTTTCAACACCAACTATATTGAATGTTGGAATCTCTGTTATAGCGCCGTATCTTTCGTCTTTTAGGTTACGGCTGATACACGCCGCGTGTCTATACGGCAGATGCCTGAGATTTATTAAGCGATAGCTTAGCACCCATCTGCTTTCTTTATTAGTACCTTCATCTTGATACAGTTTGCTGTAATTTCTGGTAAACTGCTATACAAGCCATAAAAATAGCGCTTAGCACCGTTATCTTGATATAACGTTACATCCAAATCCAATCTTCAGTCACATAAGAAGCGCATCTGTTTCTCTCCTTCAGAGATGAATAAAATATTTGCCTCATTGCACATTACAGATGTGTAGCCTGGTAACATTTCTCCTGAAGAATTCCCGGACATGTCAGCCATCCATCTCCTTTAATTATGCAGGTGTTTGCTATAGAGTGGGATGCGGCTGGTACATGGTTTTATGAGGACTATGGACAGGTGCGTTCTGACAATGATGAAATGATTCATTTTGTAGTTTATCAGCTCGTAAAAGCGCAGCGGATTTGTGATGATTGGGACGTCGCCTGCTGGGATTTGTGGCTGAACATTTATTGGAAAAAGGACAATTACGGGAAGCGTATTGATTCCTTAGTAAGTCATTCTGTGGAGAGTCGCGCTGCAGAATAGTCCGTGTTCGATCTACACGGATGTGTTTCAGCGTCTAATCTGTTCCGCTATGAACTAAACATAAACCGAGACGTCTTCTATTGAGTTCTACATTACTGGACCAGATTCCCCCTTTTGCTGGTGCTGCTCAGAGGACAGTGATGGCACGGTTCTGGTAATCATGGTATTCAGAGATCCGCTTTCACGGCGTTGCGTGCGTATTTTTAGGATCGGGGTAACTGCGCATGCGAAGTAACTTTATTTACACTATTGACATTGAATTTACGCACAGGAAGTCCATTAGGCACGGACGTTTGAATCGCACATACGTGCGGAGGGGCGGGGTTGAAATCCGTACAGACAAAGTTACGTGAAAGTGGGTGGAGTAAGGCATTTAAATGATCAGTTGAGGGCGTGGTTATTGCATACGCATCTACGTAAGGACGCACATAAATGCACACGTAGAGATAAGGGGGAAATATGAAGGCGGAAGTCACCGGAAACCGGTCCGTGCAAGAGGGGTGTCATGGGTGTTTTCTTGCAACGTCCGTGCGTATAATTGCGTACCTTTAACCAACGGATCTGTGAAGACAGCCCCGTATCTCCGTTGAACGCAGCTTTCTTTGACTCGCACGGTCTTACACACCGAGACCATACCTCAGATGCTCACACAGATACTTATACACAGCGGGATCCGTGCCAGAAACCCAAACAGGGCCGTAACTAAGGGAGGACGCTACGATAGGGCACCAAGCTGAGCGGGGCACGTGTACGTCAATATTTAATGTTAAATTGGTTGGGAATTCTGAGTCTTTTTGCTCCTGACGCTAACATTTCTTGTTATGGCTCTGATCCAAACACAGAAAGATTGTGATGCTGAAGTGGGTAACAGAATGAATCAGGAACTTGGTGTTATCCAGGGCAGCATGGTGGCTCAGTGAGTAGCACTTGTGCCTGGGGTCATGAGTTAGATTCCTGGACTAGGTCCTATCTGTGTGGAGTGTGTATGCTCCCCCCGTGTCTGTGGGGGTTTCCCTCCAGGTGCTCCGGTTTCCTCCCACATTACATTAAATGACTGCTGACTAAATTAACTCTAATGTCTGTAATGTCTGTATGTGTTTGGAACCTTAGTATGTAGCTTCATTAGGGACAGGGATTGAAGTGAATGTCTAATGTTCTGTGTAAAGCGCTGTAGACAATTTGTGGCACTATATAATAATAATAATAATAATAATAATAAATAATAAATTCATTAAAATGATAAATAAATAATATTAGTGAAATTCACCTGAATATATGACTTTTCCTACCTGTTATTTAATTAACGATATTCTCCCTATACTGAAATGCTATCTACCTTCTGGACAATACTGCAGAGAGAATGGACTTAAACCGCTGGGATAGACCACACCTCCTGCTTAATAGACAACGCCCACCCGCTGTGAGAGACCACACCTCCTGCTTAATAGAGAACACCCACCCACTGGGAGAGACCACACCTCCTGCTTAATAAAGAACGCCCACCCACTGTGAGAGACCACACCTCCTGTTTAATAGAGAACACCCACTGTGAGAAACCATACTTCCTGTTTAATAGAGAACGCCCACCCACTGTGAGAGACCACACCTCCTGTTTAATAGAGAACACCCACTGTGAGACACCACACCTCCTGCTTAATAAAGAACGCCCACCCACTGTGAGAGACCACACCTCCTGTTTAATAGAGAACACCCACTGTGAGACACCACACCTCCTGCTTAATAAAGAACGCCCACCCACTGTGAGAGACCACACCTCCTGTTTAATAGAGAACACCCACTGTGAGACACCACACCTCCTGCTTAATAAAGAACGCCCACCCACTGTGAGAGACCACACCTCCTGTTTAATAGAGAACACCCACTGTGAGACACCACACCTCCTGCTTAATAAAGAACGCCCACCCACTGTGAGAGACCACACCTCCTGTTTAATAGAGAACACCCACTGTGAGACACCACACCTCCTGCTTAATAAAGAACGCCCACCCACTGTGAGAGACCACACCGCCTGTTTAATAGAGAACACCCACTGTGAGAAACCATACTTCCTGTTTAATAGAGAACGCCCACCCACTGTGAGAGACCACACCTCCTGTTTAATAGAGAACACCCACTGTGAGACACCACACCTCCTGCTTAATAAAGAACGCCCACCCACTGTGAGAGACCACACCTTCTGCTTAATAGAAAACACCCACCCACTGTGAGATTCCACACCTCCTGCTTAATAGAGAACACCCACCCACTGGGAAAAACCACACCTCCTGCTTAATAGACAACACTCCCACTTTATACACCAGCTCTCTTCAATAAGAAACAGATAATTTCACTTTTAACCATCTTACTGGCTGGCCCAATGGGTGACTAACTATACAATGTCATCTCGCCGATGTCAACCCATAACAAGATGATGGCACGTCACACAATGTCACATCCAGGCAGCAGGACAGGTAACTTCTGACACCTCTACAACCTGGAAAATCGAGGTCATTTATTCTTTATTAACTGTAATGTGTGAACTTTTGTTTTGTAAATCTGAATTTCTAAATCTCTTTTCTTTACTTGGCTTTCTGGCAAACTGGAAAGACATTAATATTCAACGACGATTCCTTCCTGGTTAATTCAAGGATCGGTAATTAATTAATTTGCTAATTGGGCACTATGTTTTTTTCTGCTATCTTCTGCAGGGAGATAAGACTGAGCGCTGGGTATAATGTATGTAAATTGCACAGGTGTTCCGGCTAAACAAGGCACCGATGTCGCAGGTGGGGACATGACTGGAATCCACATTCACTGCTCCTGATTCATGTCTAAGAGTTTTACACAGTGTCATGGAGGAAAGTCACAACCTATATAGAATGTGACGGCAGATAATACAATAGGCACCCATAGATTTCTTTGACCTTTTCAGATATATTTAGGTTATACATGTTTATCCCATGCATGTTATAATGACTCTACCACTTCTGATGTAAAGCCATTCCTGTGATCTCCTAGTCATATAATGAAGTGGTGTTTCCTCACAGATACCTCCCAGTAATAATTCTGCACCTGTGTTTAACTACTTCTCCTTCTGTGAAACATTCCCTCCTGTACATGGTTATAAACCTTTATTACAAAAATACTTTTTTGTATTTTGATATTGATTTTGAGAAAAGTAATATTGGGCTCTATTTACTTATCCAAATGAACGTAGCTCATCCAGGATCGAACTGGCTCGCTGCAAGCTACGTTCATAATATTTACTAACACTTACCCTCCGCAGGCTGTCCTGCGATGCCATTTGAGCTTTCTGCAGTCATCGCGGGCTGTCTCCGTGTGACCGGAAGGTCTGCACATGCGCGGTGACTCTCTGATGGGACTTTGTAAAAATGAAGCCCCAGCATGAGAAGCGCTGCGCATGAGCAGACTCTTCATATCGGGACCGGCACCTGCGGGCAGACGCGTCTTCGGTCAGGTAAGTTTTAAACCCTATTCTATTGTTTATTTTTTAATTTGTGTTTTTTTTTATTGTTTTTTAATTTTATTAAAAATGTATTATTTTTTTTGCACAAAACACCTATTTTCATATATTCCAGCGGACTCCCCATATATATATATATATCTCCCTTTCCTCTCCCTAATAACAGCTATTAGGGGGAGAAAAAGGGGGTTATATGGGGAGATAGCTTGAATAGAAATTGCGCGATTGACTAAAAATACACATCGCAAATATATGCGAATAAGTGTGATGCAAGGATTCGTGTTCATGTTTTTCCGTGTGTACTGTAAGTGTACCGTACGTAAGATTAGGAAAGGACCTAGGATATGACCCTTGAATCGTGCGTGAACTTGGAGACTTATTTTTTGTAGCGTTTCAGCTATATGTTTAGCATCGCACACATTGCTGTTTTCATTTAATTGAATTAATTTAATAACTAGCACACCTTTGTTTTTTTGGCCTATCAAATAATTCCTTGAACAGCTCAGAAAAAAGGGAAAAAAATTTAATTAAAAAAGATGGAAAAATTAAAAAAAAATATATAATCCTGCAAAAAAGGTTTGCTGGGAACCATATTTTTGTAATATTTTCTTTTTTTTTTTAAACAAAAAATGTTAAATATAGCATAAATTAGCAAACAACAGACAATTGGCATATTGATTTAAGTAAGTGGAACATTTAAAAATAACAAAAAAATGATGTAATATTATTCTTATATTGTTAAAAAATACATAAATAAGTGAAACAAAAGGCTACATTGACGCTGTTGAAAGTCTTTTATTTCATAGCATAAAACCATAGCTTTATGTAGCTGAACTTTACTCAGCAGCTGATGGCTGTGTGCAGTGTGTGGATGCATGGACTTTCACATAGTACGACAGGCTTCAGCAACTTACGAGTGCTCAAGGGCGACCTTAACCATTCCCATGCATATTTTTTGCTATGCAAGCCACTCCTGCTTGTGAATCTCTCGTAACTCTACTGGAACGCCAGTGTGTGTGAACCAGTCAGCTATGTTTTACGTGCGTATTTTTGTGCTGGGCATGCGCAGTTTTAAAAATCATAAAAACACGCACGCAGATTGAACACTTACTTATGTGTAAATACGGTTTATAATGATGATGAAAATAAACTGATGATAGCTTAAGCTTGGCCACAAGAAAATTAATGACACTTTAAAAAGTATGGTCGCATAAAAGTGACAACAATTTAAGAAATATGGACACATGAAATAGATGACAGTTTAAGAAGTATAGAGTGCTAAATAGAAAACCGAAATACATATATCTGTAGTGATTGAAACTATTATTAAATATAGCTGTTACCACTCAGACTGGTTTGAAATAGATGATTTCTACATATTAGTTCCGTCCTTTTTTTCACTTGTTCAGGTTATTAATGTCATCGTTCAGACGCCTTTGAATTGCAGTTTATACTGTTGAGTTTTAGATGTTGTATGAATATGGTTTATTTGTTGTAATACTCTGTCGCTGTAACGAATGTCTCAGTTTAGATTGTCTGCAAATAGAAAATCAGTCGACGTTCATAAGAACCGGCAAGTACTTGCCACACGGGTACTGGGCACATGGGCATTACTCTTTTTAGTAGAAATGTCTGTAACTATATAATAAGAAGATCAATAAGGACTATGCCCATATCTATCATTTAGGAGGTATATTTTGCTTTGTGTCTACTAGTTATCTTAAGTTTAATAAACCCTGATCAGTAACAATGTATCAGTATTTCAAATCCAGTGGTCAGTGGTGAGTTAGCTTTTATTTACTTTATTACAAAGACATTATCATCAGCCAGACCTGTAAAAGAAGCTATTTATCATCTGAGATATCACAGATTAAATGTCAGAGGTCGCAGATAGGATTAGTAGCCTCTTTCTTCTTGACGGTGCATGATGTATTGGCAAAGCTTTTATAACCTCTACCACTACAAGCTGTTGTCTTGTCAAGGAGCGTTTAGTAATTTTATTACACGTTCCCAGCATTACCTAATGGGAGAAATATTTGTCTGAAAGTGTCTGACTCTCAATTTTCATCCACGGAAGTGATAATATTGTAAAATATCTTTCTAATAGCAGAAGCGTTAGTTCAGATGTCTATATATCTTATGCAAGGACATCTTAATAAAGGAACACATGCAGAGTATAAGAATAAGAGGAAAACAGGTGGAAAATTACACTTGGACAAAACCGTGTTGAATTTTAGAGGGGGGTCAAAGTAATGTTATTCTTTGCATGCACATATACTACCCACAGTTACTATTACACTGTTATTTATCACCTCTTATCTCTAATACTATTATTATTAATTATT
>WWET01003484.1:162759-173479 GCA_011038615.1 Limnodynastes dumerilii | reverse complement strand
AGGGGCAACGGTGTCAAAAGCAGCTGACAGGTCAAGAAGGATGAGGATGGAGTAGTGGCCCTTGGACTTGGCAGATAACAGATCATTGGTCACTTTGGTAAGGGCAGTCTCAGGGGAATGGAGGGGCCGGAAGCCAGATTGGAGGGGGTCCAATCCCATGTGCCATTTAGTTGAATAACAGAATATCCATGGTAAGTGACACTCCTGGGTATGCCCCATCCTGGGAGTTTATACTTATTCAGGTTAATTTAACCATCATTTTTCCTCAATTGTGGGTATTGTATTTAAATTGCATGTCTCATTTATGTTCAAATGCATATTATTCATTTGTCCTTTGAACAAATGCAACACTAGTAAATACAGGTTGTAAGTATATACCATACAGCATAATGATATTATTCATGTAAACACATTTTACTTGCTTGTTATATACTTTAATTAATGTAGTTTTAAATATGCCTATGAAGTGATTCAGTACAGTTTTGTTTTCTTCCAAAATCATTATTGATTGTTGTATGGTTGTGTAACAAAGAAAAACCAGACCAGCAGAATCACAAGGAACAAATATTATATTTCTTAGCTGAGAAGAGATTTCTGCAGAATGTGTCACACTACAAGGGAAGGAGAGGTAATTTAGTAATACCACTGAATGAAAAATGGAGACCTCAGGTTTAATAAGGAGTGGCGGGAATGGACCAGCATATATCTTCCAAACCAATAATTATGAGAAACTATTCTGTAAGATCAAGCTAAATCAAAGCTTTTAATGCTCTCTAACTCCTGTCAAAAGGATGAGATTTAATGCTTAAAAGTAGGAATTTTGCAGACTTTACTGCCAGGAAAAGATGATTTGTCTCTTGATAAATGACTATTGGTCTTTTTACTTGAAATAAATACACTTATACAGAAATAAATGCCAGAAAATAGCTAGATAATTTATATTACTCACTTGTGTCTGTCACCAGATTGGTTGAAATGCAATAATGCTATTAAAAATGTCTTCCAGTTCCAGATAAAATGTAACAAAAGATCTGAGAATGCAGTTCATTAAATGAGAACGATATGAGTATCAGTATATTTGTTATAATACACTGTTAAAGAAGTCACTATTTTATTTTCACAGTATTGTTGTCCTTGGTTGCTGATGCTAAGGTGAAACTATATTCAAGTGAAAGGCTTAGTTGACATTTATTCGGCTTTATTTCAATTTAAACACCAAGGATAAAAAAACACTGAGCAAATGTGTAGTGTTTTAAGCAATGTGGCCAAAAAGTAATAACATTTAACAATTGGCAAGTAATTTGTTTTGGAAAATCAATCTAAGGAGATAAAATGTAGGTTATTTAGTGGAAGCCAATGATCAATGCTACAACTACATATGATATTATATTAGTCCCTATTGCCAACATTTCCATTTTAAAAAAAGTGATGTCATGTCCTGAAAAAATTAATAGCAAATCTCTTGATTTTCCAATATTTCCATAACATGTTACAATTTTGCAACTTTCACACTTGCAGAACAAGTCAATACAGCAAATGGATTAAATGCTTAGTTAACAAAAGTACCATAAGACAAGTTTCTACACAGGGGCGCAAATCCATACTACTTGATCTGAACACCTTCCAGACCTAAGTACAATTTCTACAAGTGCGGATACAAGTGAGCGGGACCTGGTAATGCAAAGTACAGCATAGACATAGTGACACTTTGCACTGAAATGCAAACGTCTGAACCACCACTAGGAGTCAAATATTAAAAGTATGCTATAGGTATGGAAAGTCTTTTGGTTTAAGGGGAACGTTTAGCAGAGTGAATGCACAGATGTCTGGTTATTACTGGCCCTGTGATTGTGGCTCCCCTTGCATCCATTAAACGCAGATTACATCAAAAATAAATGGGGTGCATTGGACTGGATCTAGATACAGTAAAGAGGAGCATTTTGGTATTACAGGGATCAGAAAATGCACACTTTTTGCAGCATGTTTTGGACAAAAGGGTGAGAGTGAAAGCAAGGGGGAGGGGGATGTCCGGGCATGCTAAGTGCCCTCGGCTCTATTCTGATGTGTCTCCATTTTAAATGAGGATAGAGGTAAAGGTCAACTACCAGAACACCATTTGAGTGAGGGGAATTACCTCAATGCACTTGCATGTAAGGCCAAATCCATTAGGACATTGGATCCTCTCTAAAGCTTTGCTCAGAGCTCTGAGTATTGCAGAAAGAAAGTATTAATCCAATCTGTTATCTACTTTGTGTGCCATGTATTTATTTATTTTTTTATTTTGGNNNNCTTGTTTCGAATGTGTCAGGGTGGTGGGGAGGAGGTGTTGCCATGTTATAAAGCTGTTATTTTATACTATGCACAAAGCTGTGTAACTCTTTGAATTGGATGTGCAGCAGGGAACATATATCCAGTATAATATATTGTTAATTTTGCAAAGTATAAAACTTGAAAAATTGGGTGTGTTGGGAGCCTTGCCTTACAGTTGTGTGACACTAAATAAATGCATGAATATATAGATAACACTCTAAACTCCTTTTATATAAGTGAATCAAATATATAACAACAACATAGATAAAAACAATTACAGGGTAATATAAGAATATCCCCTAAATAGATAAATATAGTGTTTACATCTAAAACCTAATAAGATTATATTAAATAAATATTAAGTGCAGATAAATGCAGATAATGCCTTAGAGATTAAACTGCAAATAGTGCTATTGAAATAATAATCCTTTTTCAATGAAAGATATAGTGCAAAATAGAGTAATAAAAAACAATAAGTACAATGGACTCTCTGTGGCAACACTTCATAGTAAAACACCCAACCGTTCAAATTTCTATACCAATTTTACAAACTCTACATAATGATTTTTCTTACGGTATTTTTATTTGAATCTATGTAATTATTTATCTTTATAATAGATTATATAGTGACTGCAATCTTTTATTTATCTTCCTTTCCCCTAATACCATTCTGGATCTACTTTTGAAGTCTTAAATTCAGTTTAACAGGTGGAAAGTTTTATTTGAAATTAAAATGCACACAACTATTCAAATGACACCCCCAAAATGTGTGACACCAAATTTCCACAGATTAAGAATTTTGGGAAAATACATATTTTTTCAAAATCTCGCAGTAAGGTAAAATGAAGGTCGAATTTAGACCTGAATGGGTTAAACACCAAGGTTGGGCCTGGCATCTTTTAGCTAGATACAGGGGTAGATACAGAATTTTGTCGGGAACTAATAAGCAGGTAGGTGTTTATGATAGGGTCAGGAAAGGCCAATGATAAGGGAGTGGTTCCTGATTGGTTTATTGCCCTGGTGAGTGATAAAAGGGGGTATGGTAGGGGATGTGAGGAAGATTTCTTCCCTTAAGGACAAGTGTTGGTGTTCCCCAGAGGTTATTGGAGTGCTTCAGATTTTGTGGAGTATTAGAGCAATTTATTTCTTCCCTCTTTTAGTTCAGGTTTCAGATTAGTTTGGGTTTTTTTAATTTTTTTTATTATTTAGTTAGAGGGTTAGTTTTAATTTAATTAATTATTTGAAGGAAGAGTGTTTCAGGTTATGTTCCAATATGTCCTGCCGGAGGGCAGAACAATTGCTGGGGCCATGGTGGCAGTAGGTGGTGTTGGAGCAACCTTACCTGTGGTCTGTGGAAGAGGCCGTCTGAGGAGGTCCGTGACAGCATCCGGTGCAGCAGGTTCCAGGCGTGTTGCTGGCAGCGGTGAGTTCCTGGTCGGGAGTGCCGGCTAGAGGGTGCGTGTCATAATGACGTCACAACATCGTTGTCCCGCCAACAGGATGAAGCGTCCGCTGCGGTGCGTCCCTTCGATGAGGAGGAAGGAGGATGTCGGCGGCAGAGGCCTGTTGCGGTTTTGGAGGATCCTGATTCCGAGGTGGTGAGCCAGGAGGTTGAGTCTATGGACCGTGAGGGAAGTAGTGGTATGGGGAGTGAGTTTTTTAGTGGCAGCCAGATTAAAAGCGGGAAGAAGGGAAGTGCAAGGCATACTAAGTTGGTGATGAAGGAGAAAGTGAGGAAAATGAGAGCAGTAAAGAGGTCAAAGGAGGCAATTTCTGGACAAGGTGTGCATTTTAATGTTAAGGATCAGAGGAAGGAGCGTCCTGTGGTCCGCGACATACAGAATGGTATCAATTTTAATGAGGGAAGCACAAATTGTGTGAGGTCCAATTAATTTATGGTTGACACTGATGTTTTTGAATTTGTTGATCAGGAATTTTTACCTGATATGTCTACAGTCAATGCGTCTGGGTCTTTAGTTCGCAGCAAGAGACAAGACACCCAGAAGCGTCTGAACAGTTCATCTAGAACTCCTGAGAGGGTCGAGAATGTCACCGGTCCATCGCATGCGGGACAGCATGACAGCTAACGGGTGAATCTCGGTGATGGTGGTGAGAGGGTGACTGGTGAGTGTCCTTTGGAATATGATTCATTATCTGACATTGCGTCTACTGAATTATCTTTATCTTGCGATAGTCCGTCCACATAAGCCTTTAAAAATGCTGGAGAAACAATTAATTAAAAAAGATAGTAGAAAAAAGAAAGGTTTAGATAAATATAAGTCACTAGATTCTTTAGAACGTTTGCCTGGGGAACATATGGTGTATTGTGCGTACACAGGTTTGTCTAGGGGTGTAAGGGATAGTGTTCGGAAAAGGATTCATAGGAGTCAATTTCTAGACATGTTTAGAATCACTGAGAAAGCCAGGAAGGATTTGGTTGCCCTGGTAAAGCGAGGGGTTAGTGAGGATCAGGCTAGAACTCATTCAAAATGGTTGTCTGGCATGCTATTTGGTGCAATTTATCTGGAAACAAGGCCTGCTGAGTATATGGGCATTTTACGTTATACACATCAGATTCATGAGATTTATGTCAAGTATAAGAATTCTATGTGGCGGCTTTATGTTGAACAGTTTCGTAGGAAACAGAATGGCCAGGCAAGTTTAAAACTGTCATTTCGGGATGTTGAGTTATGGTTGGAACTTAATCAGCCAATGCGTGAGGGTAACTTGTCCTTTCCATCAAAAAAGTGGGTTGGCAATTATAGAAGTGGTGGTCCACAACAAAGTAAAGGAAAATGTTATGGTTTCAATTATTCCAGCTGTGCGCGAGGTGCAAAATGTCCCTTTACACATGCATGCCTTAAGTGTGGAGCCAGTCACACAGTTAGGAGTTGTGGAAAACCATTTGTTAGGAAAGGAAGCGACAAGCCTGCAGTTAGCACAGGTGCAAACAATAGCCAGGTCTCCCTTCAAATTTTCTAAACTTCAGGAGTGGTTGCACCGTTACCCTGATAAAAAGTTTTTGGAGTTAGGTTTTGAAAATGGTTTTGTTATTCCGGTTGTGTGGTCAGTTTCGTTGATTGCACATTGTAATTTAAAGTCTGCAGGCCAGTTTCCTAGCGAGGTGAATAAAAAGCTGAAAAAAGAGTTAGACTTGGGTCGGATTTGTGGTCAATTTGTGAGCCACCTCTGCATGATTTGGTTATATCCTCAACTGGCATAGTCCCGAAAAAGGAGAAGAGAAAATTCAGGCTCATCCAACATTTATCGTTTCCAATGGGGTCATTCGGTTAACTACGCAATTCCTGAGAATCTTTGCAGGGTCCAGTATCAGTCATTTGAAGAAGCTCTGTTGTTGGTTAAGAGTTTTGGTTATGGGGCTATGTTAGCAAAAATTGATGTGGAATCAGCATTTAGATTGCTTCTGTTGCATCCTAACAGTTTTAAGTTTATGGGCTTCAAATGGGAGGGGGCCTTTTATGTTGATAGGTGCCTTCCTATGGGTTGTGCGATATCTTGTGCTTTTTTTTAAGTATTCAGTTGTTTTCTACATTGGTGTATTACACAGGTACTAATTGCGAAGGAGTTGCGCATTATTTAGACGATTTTTTGTTAATAGGTCCGGGGGGTTCTTCAATTTGTGCAGATTTGTTTTTTTCTGTTCGTGCGTTGTTTATGTCATTGGGTGTACCTATAGCTGTTGAATAAACAGAGGGCCCAGTAACTTGTTTGGCATATTTGGGCATAGAGATAGATACAGGGGAGTGCAGGCTTCCAGCAGATAAGGTGAAAGCTCTTAAGGAAAAAATATCATATACCGTGACTAGGAGTAAAATCACATTGCGAGAACTTCAATCTTTAATAGGGTCATTAAATTTTACATGCAGGGTGATATCCTTAGGAAATTTTCTGTAGGAAGTTGCAGAGGTTGTCAGCTGGGATTAAGAAGCTACATTATAGGGCACACTTGTCTTGGGAAGTGCGCAGTAATTTGGGAGTTTGAGAAAGTTTTTTATCCAGTTTTAATGGTGTTTGGATTTGGCCTTCTCCCCCCATGTCTTCTGTGGAGCTTCAGACAGATGCTGACGGGGCTTTTGGTTTTGGGGCTTATTTTGAGGGGCATTGGTGCTTTGGGGAGTGGCCGGATGATTGCGAAGGAAAGGTTTTTGTTCAAACCTGGTTTTACTAGAATTGTTTCCTATTATGGTTGCAATTGAGGTTTGGTGTTCCAGTTTTTGTAACAAGGATATAGTTTTTCTTTGTGATAATCTAGGTGTAGTGCAATCAATTAATAATCAAAGCGCTTCGTCTTCACCGGTAATTTGTTAAAAAACTTGGTTTTACGTTGTTTAGAGTTTAATATAGCTTTTAGAGCTAGTCACGTGCCAGGAGTAAAAAATGTTATTGCAGATGCACTATCCAGATTTAATTGGGAGAAATTTAGAGAGTTAGCTCCTATGGCCGATCAGGACAAAACACCCTATCCTCATCACGTTTGGTAGATGGGCGAGCCGTCATGGAAGACTTGGCAACCGGTTCATTAGCCAAGTCAACATTTAGGCGCTATTGGTTGGCGTGGTATCGGTGGTGTTGGTTCGTGAGGAAGGATGGTTGTCTTTGGGAGAGTCAGGAATGCACTTTCCTAGAGTTTTTATGGCAAGAGTGCTTGTCAGGTAAGACAAAGGCTTCAGCGGCCATTACCCTAACGGGTATATCTTTTTTCTCACAACTCAAGGGTTTTGAGGATGTTACTAAGCATTTTATCATTACTAAAGCTTTAAAGGGTTGGGCAAAAAAGAGGCCCAGGATTCTGGATAATCGTCGTCCTATCACTTTGAGCATTTTACGCAAGTTAATTAGGGCTTTGGACGAAATTGCTTTTAGTAGTTATGAGTGTTTGTTGTTTGCAACTTGTTTTTCTTTTGCATTTGCGGGAGCATTCAGAATAAGTGAGTTAGTGGCTAATAGTAAGACGGATACGAATGGAGGTCTTCTTACAGATTATGTGAGAATTGGTTATCAGGTAATTTGGTGCAAGGTGAAAAGCAGTAAAACTGATCAGTTGGGGTGTGGTAGATGGTTGACGCTAAATTAATTGGGTAAGTGAGTTGCTTGTCCTGTGTTTCTGGGTAAAAAATTTGCGCTGGAGAGGCCTCAGAATTCTATCTCGTGGTTTGTTCATTTAAACAGACAACTTCTCACAAGGTATCAATTCCAGTTGGTATACAAGAGATGTCTAGAGTTTATTGGGTTGGATAAAAAAGATTTTGGGACTCATTCAAGCCAGATAGGGGCTTCTACAGCGGCAGCCGAAGCTGGATGGTCAGAAAGTGCTATTCAACACATGGGTGGATGGCGTTCAGGATGCTTTAAGCGGTACATACATCCGCAGGCTAATCTTCCGCATGGTTTAAATGGCTAAATTGTAAATAATTATATTTGCTAAGTAGTTTATTTTATCATAATGTATTAGGAAAATGGTAAGAATTGTTAAAAAAAAGTGAAATTTTTGTTTAGAGGAAATTTAGTGATGTTTAACTATATAAAAAAAAAAAAAAGAGAGAGAGTGAACTAAGGGGATTAGGTTTCAATTGTTGATTTGCAAGGTCATATGGATTTGTGTGTTTTTTGCTGCATTGTCCTCTTTGTTTAGGAAGGTATTTTTGTTCTAGGTTTAAGGAAACGAGTTTTTGAAGTTTGGGTGAAGGGACACTCATATGTTCACTGGGCTTCTCGTCATTCGCTAGCAGAGAATAGGCACGGGGATGATGGCAGGTTTGTCATTCGATGGATTGGCTGCAGTGGAATGAGATGGAAGTCATTATGCGAGAGTTTCGCATAAGCAGTTTGGCATTGTGTTCCTGATGCTTTAGTAATACACCTTGGGGGAAATGATTTGTGTAAAATTACTTCTATTGGTCTCATAAAAAGCATAGTTGCTGATTTGGAATTTTTAATGGCTCTCTGGCCGGGTTTAATCATACTGTGGTCAAACATTATTCCAAGGCGTTTTTGGCATGGTGCTAAGAAAGGTGGTGTAGTCATGGACGTGGTAAGGTGAAAAGTGAATAGGGCGATTAAAACATTTTTTGGTAAAAAAGGGTGGTTTGGTTATTGAACATCCGTCTATACGTTTTGAGTTGGTGAAAATGTATAGAGATGATGGGGTTCACTTAAGTGAGCTTGGTTTGCAAGAGTTCATAGGTAAAATTAGAGAGGCAGCGCTTGTTTTAAGTGAGTTAGCATGATCTGTGCTATGCTGTTTTGTTAAAGGTGGCGTACAAGCATCCTTGAGGTTAGGATACGTGTTTTGGCGGAAAAGGCAGGTGCGTAAATAATGTGGTGGCTTGGTGTACGGAGGTTTGTATCTTATTATCTGTTTTGAAGTTGTAAGTTACTACCCCATTTCTTATGGGAAGGGGTGAGCACGCAATTGGCGGCAATAAATCTTTAAAACGCAATTGTCAGTATGACTCGTGACATTGATGGCGCACAAGTGGCGCGCTCAGCGGTTACGCCCTGGCAGGCGGGCTCTTTGAAGTTTGAACATTGGTTTGTTGAAGTTAAGTATTACAACATATTTGCATAAGTGTTGGTTCAGCATGTCATCATGCATTGCCTTTATTCGCCACCTTTTTCCTGTTGATATTGAGATGTATCTCAACTTTAAAATAAAGCTGTGAAAATTTTCTATTGCATAATAATGGTGTGTGTGTCCATTTATTTCAAATTAAAGGGTTATACTTTATAGAAAGGAGACAAGGCATCAACCGCTAGGTAGTTTATGAAGCCATTGCACTTGCTTTTTAAGCTGAATTTTTACAGTCTTAATTGTCTAGAGCAAGTTGCTTATATGACCAGGGTTTAGAATCAAATAATTAGTTGCTCTGAAGTCTTTGTTGATATGCGTTTTCCGAATCAGTGGTGGCGAGCTGGTAAGATTGGTAAAATAGAATGTTATCGTTTGTTGCTGGTTAATTGTTGGGGTGTCTTTTGTATCTGTGTTAATTCCTTATACTTTGCAGCAGCTGCTCTATATTAAATTATAAATTGATTTGTGTAAACTCCATTTCGTGTGTTTGTTTTAAAGCTTGTCTGGGATAGTAGCTGATGGGAGTGGTGGGGTGCTTTCTCAGAGTAGTTGTTTTGGAGACTTGGCTCTGCTGGGGGTGAGCTCTCAATTTAAAAATTCATGATATATGACCTAAAGTTCAGACAGTTTTACAGTTAGGACCACCAAAACAGAGAAGACTTGTAAGTGGCTGGTGGCTTATCATATATTTGCAAATGTATGTAACAAATTCTCTGACTTTTATTTTAAAGATAGAATGTTATGGTTTGCAGCTGGTTAATTGCAAGAGTGCTGGGGTGCCTTTTGAATATATATATATATATATATATATATATATATAGATATATATATAGAAACTGTCCCTCCTCTAAAACATAGTACTTGCTTTCGGTGCCCTCCAAATGGTGAATTTAGAAGCAAAAACAGGAGTCACTTCAGAAAGACTTGATTATATGCATAGGGCCTAACCAGCCAGTACATTTATAGGTTTACCAACATTTCAATCAAATCATGATTTTCATCAGGGTGCAGTAAAACATACATAGATGAACAAACACAGCCACCAAGGGTATTTATAGTCAGCATTGGAAACACTCCCCCCAACAGATTCTCCACATTGCCTCTCCACGATCCCTGGAACTCCTGGTCTTCACAGGCTAGTGGTTGTTTAGTAAAAGTACTAAACAAGTATCAGAGCAATAGATATAGATAAAGCATAAATAACTGCTGTACACACTGAAAACAATGGCAGGTCACAAAGGGACAGAAAACAGAATAGAGGGAGAAACAGTAAATATGTATCCTTCCAATATAATGCAATAGCCTAATACCATGCAGACATAAAGCAATAGCCTAATGCCATGAAGTAAGTCCAGCAGAGTAGGGTGCAAAAATAATGAAGAAAAAATAGAAAAAATTATCCACTTTATCAACAATTATGTGTCCCAAATGGCATCCCGTAGTTGACCGCTTTGGTCACTGTCATCAGAGGACTGTAAAGGATAAGTTCCGCATATGCGGTACATTTATCTGTCTTAAACCTCATCTTCCATTTGGCTGCCCAATCCTCCAGTTTATTCAAGTCCCTCTGTAGAGATGATGCATCTTGCTCTGCTTCTATTACCTTACATAGTTTAGTGTCATCTGTAAAAATTTAAACTTTGCCCTCTAAATCATCACCAAGGTCATTAATAAATTTATTAAAAAGGAGTGGTCCCAGCATGGAGCATTGAGGCATACCCCTTAAAACTTTTGACCATGAACTGTATTTTTTTTGCTTGTTAATTGGTTCCCTCTGGACACCTAAAATTTGATGGTATTGTATCTCTCTCTTTTTCC
>WWET01003484.1:139309-158942 GCA_011038615.1 Limnodynastes dumerilii | reverse complement strand
GCGAATTTGCCAATCTTGGTGTTCTCTGGCAAATGCCAAACGTCCTGCACGGTGTTGGGCTGTTAGCACAACCCCCACCTGTGGACGTCGGGCCCTCATACCACCCTCATGGAGTCTGTTTCCGGCCGTTTGAGCAGACATGCACATTTGCGGCCTGCTGGAGGTTATTTTGCATGGCTCTGGCAGTGCTCCTCCTGTTCCTCCTTGCACAAAGGCAGAGTTGGCAGTCCTGCTGCTGGGTTGTTACTGGCCTGTCTCCTGGTAGCGCCTCCATGCTCTGGACACTATGCTGACAGACACAGCAAACCTTCTTGCCACAGCTCGCATTGATGTGCCATCCTGGATGAGCTGCACTGCCTGAGCCACTTGTGTGGGTTGTAGACTCCGTCTCATGCTACCACTAGAGTGAAAGCACCACCAGCATTCAAAAGTGACCAAAACATCAGCCAGAAAGCATAGCAACTGAGAAGTGGTCTGTGCTCACCACTTTATTGGGTGAACCACTACTTTATTGGGGGTGTCTTGCTAATTGCCTATAATTTCCACCTGTTGTCTATTCCATTTGCAAAACAGCATATGATATTGATTGTCAATCAGCGTTGCTTCCTAAGTGGACAGTTTGACTTGTAGTTACATTGTGTTGTTTAAGTGTTCCCTTTATTTTTTTGAGCAGTGTATTATAAAGTCCAAGACCTAACCATGAAAGATCATAATGTGAACATAGGTATTAATATACTGACTGTAGAAATTAAGGACTATAGCCTATAGGTTCACAGGGATTTTCACTCAACCAATAAAAGACAAGGTGATGAAGGATAGGAAAAGAGATGTGTAGCAGAGTCACAAATGAAGGATTTGGAGCATGACAGTACAGTTATAAGTGACTGCTTTAGTGTAAGTACACCCTGAAAAGTCTGGATGCTAAAATGTCTTGAAACTGCTGCTAAAATGCCTGGAAATCAGCCAGTCAGTTCTGAGAGTGAATAAGCTGCAGGCAAGTGTGCACAGGAGTTCTTAAAGGCAAACACGTTTACATGGTGTCAAATATGTGCAGTAACTGCTATTTTGCGACTGCATTGAGGTTAGCTCACGTAGACAAAGGATTTCAGTACTAAACTGAAAAACTGAACAGGGCTATGCCCTAACATTACCATGCCCACAATCTAGTCGGGGCCCATTGCAGCTGCGTGACAATAACAATGACACTGGCACAATGTTTTCAAGACTAAATGCAAAGCATCTATACCACTAAGTTTAGTAATTTTAGGTAATTAAATATCCACAACATTAAGAAGTTTTTTTGTCTTATATTCTGCATTGTTCTAATTTAGCATTTAATCAATAATGGTATTTAATTGCTTTGCAGTATGATCGTCATTTATAAAGCTAAACAAAAGAAATAGTAGATTTAGTTGCACTTCGTGTTACATAAATCAAGTTATAATATCCTGTGCATTCACAGTGGAAAGTGATATACGGCGTTGATTACACTTCAAGAAAGGAGACAGAGTATTTCCTGCAGAGTTTCAAACTCCATCTATTTCTGTCCTTGTCACTAGGTTGCATAAAAAAGTGAATGATTTTATCACATATGAGAAACTGGAAACATGTTGTTACTATATCAGTTTTTGGATGTACTGTATATCATATAGAGCTTTTAAAACTATGTTTTCTGTCAGATTTATAGTGCTTTAACTTTTTCTTGGCTTCAGAAGCAATTTCGCTTCTGTACAATATTAATTTCATATCTAACAAAACTGTTTTATTTTAAAACAGCTAATGTTACATAGAGTACTGCAACCATCTTAATGTACTCCTGAATGTTATTCTCCATCCTCTTCCATGTTAATATATTTTGCAATCAATCAAAAGCAGGTTCGCTACTTTGTTTCTGCCCTAGTACACTAAGGTAGCCTGATAAACTACCTTTCTAACTAGACTTGCTTGGTGATCATTATATGACTCAAATGATAAATTATTCAGCAAAGCTCCCTGCATCTTACTTAAGTAGTTTGGCAATGGTTTTATTTAGTTCTTCTTAATCTTAGCGTTAGTTCTGTTGTTACAAATATTATTAGTGCATTTCAATGTAATTGGAAGTATGAAGAGGCAGCTTTTATCTCTCCCTCTACAGCAGAAGAATAAAATACTTTGATCTATGCAATTAAATATTCTCACAGGGAAAATGTATTAAATGTAAACATTGGCATTTATTTGAGGAGCACACCACACAGAGCATATAACAATAAATGTCTCAATGACATTTGTCCCTGTTTTATTTGATTATAAGGTTTGAATGCTATTTTGTGGATTTTTGTTCTGTTATTGCTACAGAAAAGTAGAGACAATGGGCCAGATCCAGAGCTATGTTTTCATTACGTTTCCTAGCGTATTTACTATGCACTCCCATCGGCCATACGTAGTTTAGCTGTGTTACGCTTTCCAAACCCTACCTTAACTTTTCCTTGCGTAACTTCTGTCGGCCATAATGGCTGCACGTACTTACGCGCCTAAGCACGCCCATACTGTAATATTTAAATGCCTTACCCCGCCTCTGAAGCATAATTACGGGTGTCATATAGCTGGCACGCCCCTTCGTTCATAGTTACGCTGTTGATAGTAGTCTGGTACGTATGTTCAGCGTTACTTTTCATAACATATCATATAATTCAAGTGTTTCCCACTCCACTGAATTCGCAACAAGAGAGAAACTTTGTTTCAACACGCTGTTAAATGTGTTCTAAAGAGTCAGTGCTTTCTATCTCTTTTGGAGTTTAACCATTTAGTATACTGCATCTCAATACTGGATCTCCACTGCGGTTAACATTCTCTATCGAGCTGTCTGATCAACAGTCTCTAGACATTTATGTTTGGATGTGAAGGGATTCCTTATATTTTAATATTACTATATTTTATGTTTTTCCAGCTATGTTTATCCTTTTTATTTTTTAATCTAAATAAAAAATATTAGATTCTTGAAGTGCTTCACTCCTTCTATTGACTATTACTTTTCAGGGGCTATCCCTCCCCAGAAGCTGCTGTGGAATTTATTTCATTTTTTATTTGGAATGTTATTGGGTACTATGCACCTCTAGGCTGCTAGCGCTCCACCACTTTTCTTTATATTTGTACGATTTAAATGCCTCACCCTGCCTCTGAAGCGTAATTACGTGTGTCATATGTTCAGTGTTACTTGTCATAACATATGCTGCGTGTATGTGCAGTACATGCAAAATAGCGTTTTTACGTCTCCGTCTAGCGTAAATACACTAGCGTGCTTAGTTCCAGATCTACCCCAATGCCACGTCCCACCCCTCTGTTGGAATTTTAAACAGGACAGAGTTTTGGATTCAGATGGATCCGAGTAATGAAGCACTCATGCAATTGCTTACCAAAATAGGGCATATTCCGATCCTAGCAATCAGAAATATGTGCCATTGTAGTAAGGCCCTATGATTAAATTAAGAACATGTTACTTTTCTGAACATACAGTAGCATAAAGATAGTGATGGGAAAATTTGGTTTGTTGGAGAGAACACAGGAGCAGGAGGCACAAGACAGAAGTGGGAGAGTAGTTAAGAACACAGAGGGAGAGGGTAATATAGGGAGGCCAGCGAGTTGGAAAGAACAAATGGATTGCTTGGTGGAAAGAGGTCTATTTTGGGTGTTCATGGGTTGCTTAGATTTCCAGGTGGTGAATAATGAATTAGTAATTTCCTAACAGTACTAGTGCATTTCAGGATCTGAACAACTTGGACACCAGTAGGTACAATATGTTGTCAAAGATGCAAGACCAGCTAGCAGCAATGTGGTCACTACTGTGTGACAGTTATGAACACTGGATACAACAGTGAGGCATGTATTCAATGTTTAACTTCACCCTCCTTGCCCACCTTAGGTTCCTGAGTTTTTCACTACAAAAATAGTCCAAAAATGTACAAAGTTGTGAGTCACTATAATAAATTAAGAAAATCTGCACCTGGATGCTCATTTTGCAATCTAGAATTTCACTAGGAAATGTCACCTCTCAATTCTAATGCAGATTTTAAATTTACCTCCATCATGCAATTTAACATCCCCTGGTGCAGATATGCTCTGGATAAAACACTATATATAGCCCTGACATCTTATTTATGCTGGTAAATCACATTTGCATATCTCCAAATGTTTAAGAATTGGAAAGAGGGGCAAATTTGGCGTCATGGTAGAGTGTGTGTATCGTCTTGTACTGCCAAGTGAGCATGTTTGGGGAAGTGGGTGTATCTTTCACCATCCAGAGGGCGGGTCTAGTGCTTTGTGTAACAGGCTGTTAAAAATAAGTGTTTTGGCCTAGGTGTTTATCTGTTCCCCTGTATGCAAATAAAAGTTCACAAATTAAAGTTTTCAAACATTATTGCAGTGGCCAATGTCAACTTATCACACACTGTGCCCTCCGTGTACATACCCAGCCATCCACATGTCTGCCCCTTTTTATTTGTCTAACCATGCATATGCCCAGCAATCCATGTGTCTGCCCCTTTTTATTTGTCCATCCATCCATATGTCTGCCCCTTTTTATATGTCCAGCCTCTATATATCTGTCCCTTATTATTTGTCCAGCCTCCACATGTCTGCCTCTGTTATATATTCAGCCTCCATGGGCCAGATTTACTAATCTGTGGGTTTGGAAAAGTGGAGATGTTGCCCATAGCAACCAATCAGATTCTAGCTCTCATTTAACTATTACATACTAGAAAATGTCAGCTAGAATCTGATTGGTTGCTATGGACAACATCTCCATTTTTCCAAACCTGCAACTTAGTAAATCTGGCCCTATATGTCTGCTGTTGTGTATATATATTTTGTATAGTGTAATATGTAAGGGAGCAAAATGTCCTTTCCAGTAGTTCAGTGTATCATTAAATTGGCTTATTTTTAAATCTTGTCATTTAGGTTGGGAAGTAATGTAAAACTTTTAACATTGTTTCCTTAAATGGTAAATTTTAAGTATGCGGTAGTCCAGGGTTGCCAACTCTACTGGAATATACGGGAGACTCCCAAAATTTGGGCCGTTCTCCCGGTATCCCGGGAGAGCCGGCAAAGCTCCCACAAGCCCTGACCAGCAATCAATCACTGCTGTAATCCCTAGCGTTACTAGGAATGTGTGGGACTTGATGATGTCATCAAGCCCCACCAATCCCCTAAAATACTAGATTACAGGAGTGATTGACAGGGGGCGGGACTTAATGACATGATTATCATAAATTGCAGCATTAAGCCCCACCCCCTTGCAGAAAGCTACGGCTTCTCTCTGGATTCTCCCAGAGGGAAGCTTTACAAAGTCGGCAACCCTGGTGTAGCCAGTGATTACCAGTGCAGGTTATTCAGGGCTCCTACGGTAGCTCTGTAGAACCAAATCTGTTTTCTAGAATGGCAGTGACTGTGTATGTTAGGTCACTGCCATTCACAGAAACAGATTTGGTCCTACAGGGCTCCCATAAGACCCGTGTTATAAATACTGTTATGTGAAAAAGCCCAGCCACATATATATGAATAATGCAAACAAAAAACAAAACTTTCTAACTACACTTTAGTTCTGGACATAAAAATGGTTGCTCATTTACTATCTGTGAAAAACGGGTTCCTTTTTAAAAGTGAAATACATTATGGTGGCCATCATATTCAAATGTTCTTACTGCAGCAGGGCATACTAAAGCGCTCCTCTGGCTTATTTAAGTGAAAACTTCTTTCTATTGGCTCCATGCCTGCTTCTTTGTTTATATTGGTCTGAGACTTTTATTTTCCATAGCCAAATGCATCCCATATGTCACCTGTATATCAACCCTCATGGGTTTTTAGTCCTCCACAGAAACAGAAATTTGGGAAGTCACTAGGGATTTACAGTGACCCAGACATACTTATAAAATTCAAATAAAAACACATTAACATTTTAAACACATTTTCACTCTCATTTTTGCTAAAATGAATGTCAAGAGGTACAAGGCCTTAGGGAGTAACACAAATGAAGTTGGTTATAGGAATATCTAATGGTTGTTTATTTAAGTCCCTCAGGCCCACATTAAACTTATTTTATACTAAATAATACTAGCATAAATATTAGCATAATCATCTTACAAGTTTACATGATTTCCTGCTTTGAAACTATTAAAGTTTCTTAAAATCTTAATTACATTTTTACAATGATTAGTTTGGTTTCTGTTAAACTCCCCTCACACATTAGCTACTTTGCATGGGGGAAATTAATATAAATAATGATAACTGAAATAGCAATTCTAACTTATATAAAATAAATAAAAGTTATAGCTACTGAAAATGTATACATTTTACTTCACATATTTTATAACAGGGTTGTATATTTGGGGTGTGGCATGTGTGTCCGAAGGTTAGTAAGCTGACAGTTAACTCGATGACAACAAAAATATGTTCAACTTTACAATAATGCTAGCCATAAACCATAACAATAATTACCAACCCTAACCCTAATTACTAATCATAACCCTAACCCTAACTACAAATTTACTAATTACCCCTGATGCAAGTCCTTGTGAGTGGCAGGACATTATTCCAGTGGCTATTATGTGAAAGAAAGACAATGAAGAATAAAAGAATAGAAAAATAGAAGAAGAGTGAAAGAGTGGACATGTCAGAGCAGAGAAAGATCAGATGGTGGGACTGAACAGGAGAGAAGAAGACAAAGAGAGAGGATAGATTGGAGGGACAGCCAGAAGAAAGCAGAAGGGAGAGACAGGAGCGGGTAAAGGTAAGGAATATTTTGACTAAGAAATAAGATTTTTAAATGTTGGCATTATGAAGGGGTACCATGCCAAAGTATAGCTGGTGACATAGTACTTTTGCAAACATAACATTTGTCAAATTGAAAAAACACTGTTGGCAACAATTCAATCAACATTATGGTGTTGGCTGTATCATTGATAGATATATATATATCTGCCAGTCCATGGCACTCTCCTATGTCAGGTGAGGTGCCTTCTTACCTTACCTCAGAGGGCAGGATATGAATAGAGTACAAAAGATCCAGCAGCAATCACAGGGTTTGCAAAAGCAACAAATGAGTTACAATAGGAACAAGTCCAACGTTTCAGTTTATTAACCTTCTTCAGGGACAGAATGTGACATATAATGCAGAGCAGTGAAAATATAAATAGCCTACTGGCCAATACATCACTCACCCCACCACCATACAGCGTGTCCCAGCTGGAACGCGACAAATCTGTGTACCGCCCTATTGTCGGGCATGTCCACGTCATGAGAACGAGCTTGAAATTAAAAGAGGAAAGTTACTCCTGGTCAAAACCATGTTGATTTCAGGGGGACTCAAGTTAATTGTATTATTTGCATGCAGGAATATATCTTTGAATTGCTTACTGCACACAGATACTGACCAGTTTTACTATTACACTATTATTTAGGGGTATATTTACTAACGTCGATTTTGCTCAAAGCGACCAAACTCCCGGGCCATTATGTCATCGCCGTATTCACTAAAGGCAAAGTCCACTAGAGCGCTTACTAGAGCCCACTAATGTAAATGATGTCATATTTTCTATAGCAGGGTGTCCTCTACTGATCGAATGGTCATTAGTAGCGGCGCCCAAGAAGAGGACGGAGCCTGTCATCTGGGCAAGTGCCAGAAGAGGCCAAAGAGCAGAAGAAAGGACCAGAACATCTTCCTCAAGCAAGTGGACAAGATTCTTCAAGCAACAGGAGAAGATTAACTGCAAAGAAAGAAGAAGAAACTACAAGCAACTACTCCCAAGAACGATGACAGCTTAACGGTGAGTCAGAAATATTTTTATTTACTTTATGCAATACACTTTAGTTTACAAGAAATTTAGTGTAGCCACCTGTAGTAATTTTACAGAGTAGGGGACAATATTATGGATTGACAATGTTTATTTTTTGCACACATGTATGTAAATGTATTTCTGCATGTTTTTTTGACACTGGATTTTTTTTTCCACCAGCTACAGCGCAGCATGCTTAGAAGCCTTAACATGCTGACGCTGATATTACTACAAGGCTCAGCAATGCTAGAAAAGCACAGCGCTTTACCCCTTGAAAAATCGATGCATATCGACGGGGATTAAAATTTGCAGGTAAAATTTGACTGTTAGTAAATCCCGCTATTTTGGCGAGACCAAGCAATTTGAAATCGCTTACAAAAAGCGACCTTTGTAAATATACCCCTTGGATTTGGGATAGGAAACATCACCTTTCAACTTTAACATTGGGCCGGATCCAGAACTACGTGTGCCGTACGTTTATTCGCGGAGTGTATTTTCGTGCACGTAAGTTCGCTACACTCCCCTCGGCACACCCCTTGCATGGACGTATTTTGTCAAGATACGCTTCTCAAACCCTACCTTAACTTTTTCCAACGTAACCGCTGTCATACGCACGCGTACGTATGGGCTGAACAAATTTACGCAGCTAAGCACGCCCATACTGTACACTTTAAATACCACCCCCCGCCTACTTCACGTATTTCAGACGTATTTTCGAGTAACGTAAGTTTGGCACGCCCACACGTAAGTATTTACGTGACATATACGTGAATGGCCCATACGTTCACAATTACGCTACGTGAATGTGTGTATTTTCTATGGTGCGCATGCATAGTGCATTCTAAACAGCGATTTTAAGTGTCCGCCACACGTAAATTCGCGTCGACGCGTAGTTCTGGATCAGGCCCATTGTTTGTAACAGATAAAAAATATGACTCCCCCTGCAATCAACATGGTTTAGCCCAGGAGTAACTTTCCTCTCTTAGGACCTGATTCGTTAGGTTCTTAAATATAACTAATAGCAAGACAACTCCCTCAGCACGTCCTCGGTTTTCAGGTTCTTAGGAGACTTACAAGTGCCATAGGGCTCCCTTAACTGTAGGTTCGCATTTGTGTGTGTAGGGTGTCTAATTATGTCTGCATAACCGCACCTCCGTTTGGTCATTTAAATGCCTCCCTCCACCCAATCTTTGTATCTGCCATGTTAATTGTTCATGGAACACCTCTTTCGGCATAAGTTACTGCAAACCTAGAGGCTTAAGGTACGTACTGTTGAATCATGGCATTTGCGTTCCCAAGTCCAATGTAAATAGCGTATAAAAGTTACTACGCATGCGCAGTATATACCTTCCTAAAAATACACACTTAACTGTGAATCAGGTCCAAAATTTCACGCTCCTTCTTAAGTCTGGATCCAGCCCATTGACGCTATTTGTCAACTTTGGGTCCCAACTTTGGGTCATATATCATGTATTTTTAAATTGAGAGCTTACCTCTTGCTGAGGTCATTTAAATTGCTCCCTCCACCCAATCTTCTTATCTTCGTTCTTAAGTCTCCCTGGCATGCCCTCTTCATTCTTAAGTCATTATAAACGTTGAGGAAATAGGTTCATAATGGTGATTCAGAGCCGTCCCGTTCTTAAGTCCTACGTATATTAAGTTACTACACATGCACAGTATATCCCTTCTTAAATACAAACACCTAAAATGCCACATTTTCTTAACTGTGAATCAGGTCCACAGTGCAGTGTGCAGGTACAGGTAAAGGTAAGAGCTTTTAATGATTTAATGATTAAAGGGAGAGCAGGCCTCTGCTTTTCATAAAATATGAGCAAAAGTTATTATCTAGGAGGGTCTTTCCATATGCACTCCCCGCTATGGGAACGCAACTACAGACCCTCGCACACACGTAAAGTGTGCAGGGCTCAGGATCTACCCCATTAAGTTTAAATAGGAAACAGGCCACATTTGTTAGAACTATTAATGGTGACACATTAAAACAAAAGAGTTATTCAGCAGCATGTTTAGTAAATATGAATGCGGGACTATTATGTATGTTTCTGCATGCTGTTAACACTTGGCATGCTGCCTCTTATGGTACTAAAAAGCACAGCATGCCCTGCAACACGGTTAATGAATGGTTAGGAACGGTTAATAGCATGCCACGGTCTGCTTTTTTATGGCAAAGGCATTTTAATTAACATTTTTTTTATTTAAAGATTATTGTTTAAAATCATTTTTCAGGGATTTTTTTGTAAGTGGGTGTTGATTTGAACAAAATCAACACTCACACCCACCTCTTTTTTTCTTGCATGAGTTTTGCTGACTTTTAAGGGAGTTTATAATAAATACAGAGATTTGTATATTCTGCCTTTTCTAAATCACCATGGTGATTGTAAAAACGGTGATTTAGAAGAGGCAGCATTATGGGCGATTTTATTGCCATTTACTTTTAGTAAATCAGGGTCAAATATCTGTTTTTGAGGGTAGTTACGTGCGTATTTTTAGGATCAGATCAACTGCGCATGCATAGTAACTTTAGTTACGCTATTTATGTTGACTATACGCACATAAGTGCCTAACGGACATACATGTGAATTGCACTTAGGGACATACACACGTAAATCTGATGGACGGGAAAATTTACATTAAAGTGTGTGGGGGGAGGCATTTAAATGAACGCATTGATGCGCGGTTATCAAGAATCGAGCACATATACGCACGTAAGTCCACACAGAAAGAATAGAGTGGTCTAGGGACTCTGTTGGTGGGTGTTTCCTTGCTCCGGCCATGCGTATAACTGCATACATTAAAAAAAAAACGGATCTCTGAATATGGCCCTCAATCGCTTGGAAAATCGCTCTTTACTAAATCTGGCCCCAATTGCATGTGACCCATCCAGAGTTCAGACATTAGCAACTCTGGAGAGGCTGTACTGAAAATGATAACACTTTGAAACATACATATGAATGCAGACTGCCAGAGTGGTGTGATGCAGCAGCCTATACAAGTTTGTTTCAAAGTATCTTTTATTTTATTTTTTATAGTTTTACTTTATTTAAATAGCTGCCATTTATGTATTCTTTAATTTTTATAAAGCAATATGCTGCTGTTTAGGTTGTGTATCTTAAAATATTTAATAGTTTGCAGGGTTTGTATGGGAGTGTTATAACAAAAAATAGGGGCAGTTTATGAATGAGAATCCCCTACGTCATTCACTTTTCATTCATTTTTACCAGCCCTGATCTGGTGCAAGATTGTAGGATCAAACTCAGCACTAAACCACCCACTTTATCATTTAAGTACAGTGAGTTACCCTGTTCCTCTAGCACAGAGCTCATGTAAGCAAACAGCTACCTTGTATCTGCCTTCTTGAGCTTGCACCTGCTTTAGCCTTACTCTCAGAGCTGACTCAGTCCTTTACTCTGGTACTTTTTTGGGAAGTATTGTTTACTGTTTGCACACTGAAAAGGAAGGGCCATGTAGGGAATATCACTAACCTTGAACTTCCTTTACTTTAATACAGTGAGAAAAACTGATAACAGGCCTTTTTGGAAGTAATTAAAGTTATATAGATTCAAATAGCAAAAAGAAAGAGGTATTGGTTGCTGTTTGCACACTGAAAAAGAAGAGACATGAAGGGAGAATAATTAACCTTGATTTTTTTTTACTTTAATACAGTGAGAAGAACTGGTAACAGACCTTTTTGGAAGTAATTAAAGTTATATAGATTCAAATAGTAAAAAGAAAAAAATATCAATTTTTTATTTATAAAGATAGTAAAATACGTACTTTGGGCTCTTGCACAAGAGTTTTACAGGTGATCAAGAGGCCTTTTAACTTGTACGGGGACTGGAAACTGCACTATTTTAAACAGATGCTGAAAATATATTTATTAGTTATTTATCATTAACTTTTGACTATATATTTTTATCTATTTGTTATAAAGGTCTGCCTTATAAAAATATAAAATGCTTGCTTACTGACACAACATCCGGTAGAATGGCAAACTGTGGCATTTTATAAAAGCAGTTAAGGTTTATCTAACTACCCTAGGAGAAGTGCTTAAATATTTTGAGCAGATTCTATTACTTTCTGGCAGGGGATGTGATTGAGCATTTGATCATGAAGTACAGATTCTAGTTTAGACATACAGGCTATCCAAATAATCCTTTCCATGTCTTCCCATTGCTGAGAGCTATACTTATGTTCTTTAAACATGTTTAAGTCAGTAAATGAACAAATTTGCGATAAAAGTGCAAAAGACTATACAGTTCATGAGTTTAAATGGAAGTAAAAAGCACCAACACTCCAGGGGAAATAACTTAGTGACTTACTAAAAAAAAAAAAAAGAACATATTAGTCATAAAAAATTTAGATCATCAATATTGCACAGAGATGTAAGAAATGTTCAATTATGTATAATTTAAGTTATTATTCATGTTAAATCTCCAGTCATAAAATGTACATGTATTCTTGAAAATATTTTATGAATAAATTCTAGGGCATGAAAAACCATAAACCATAAGGGATATATTACTTTACATACTCTATATATGATTTTTATACATGTCCTTAGAGCTCATTGAAACAGCAACAGCATTTGCAACAGCATTTACAAAATGAGTTTCAAGGTAGAAAGGTTTTGCATTAAACATTAAATGTAATATCCTGTTGACATTTCCAATTTTACTTGCAATGAATGTAGTAAATTTTTTTAGCCTATCATTTATCCCCATAAATAGAATGTTTTATGGTCCAAGTTTTGCTTTAGATCAACATTGCTTATATGACAAAATAAACATGGGGCTGTATTCACAGATCCGTTTTCACGTGGAGTTGCGTCCATATTTTTAGGTACGTTTTAAATGCGCACTCGTAGTAACTTTTTTTACGTAAGTTACGCTGATTTTATGCATGTAATTGCTTTAGGCACGGACATGTGAATCGCACTTGGGGACATATGTATGGCTGGGCGGCGTAGAAATACGTACTTGAAAATTTACATGAAAGTGGGTGGGGGGGAGGCATTTAAATGAATGCTAGAGGGCGCGGTTATACTGAATCACACACACGGAAGACATAGACGCACATCAGTACACACTTAAAGATCAGAGTGGTCTGTGGAGGTCTAAGTCTATGACTGCACGACCACGGCACGGCCAGGGGAGTATCGTGGGTATTGGTGGGTGTTGCCTTACTACGTACATGTGTATAATTGCGTACTTTTAAAAAACGGATCTCTGAATACAGGTCATGATGTTCCTATAGCCAACAATGTAGATGCACGTTAATGGAAAATAAGCTTTAAAAAATTTTTTATGCAGTAGACAATTTAAATGTATACTTATAACTGAATAAATTTATTTTATTTTATGAATCCGGTGTAAAACAACATTATGTGGAGCAATGAGTACTCACCTTAGTAGTTATCCCTTAGAGTGTGTGAAAAGCTGCTGGTGCTTGTATAGTCATATAAAATGACTTGCTTCCAGTGCACGGCTCATGGGATCCCTCTCTGCACCTAAACATTAATCCATATTGGCACATTGCATGGGCACTCATCTCAGATTTAATCCTCCACTATCCTCACTCCATAGTCTTCTAGATAGCATCTTCTGCCTTGAACATACCACTGGTCTCAACATCAATATATATTTTATTTCTTTAGGCTGGAACACACTAACCACTCCCACTATTATGCCACACAGAGACTTATATAGCCTGCCAGGTGTTTCTGGGAGAGGTGATGTGGCATGCCTTTATTTTAATTCAAATTGGCCAAAGACTCCAATGGTTGACCAGCAGTGATTCACCACAGTCACAGCCTCCACTTCTTCTGATATTTGGCAATACTAGGGGTTGCACAGATCTTGTTCCTGCTGCCATTCCTTGGTGATATTTCTCACTATGTGCTGTGAGTGAGAGTTGTGGTTTCATGTGTTATAGTGGAGAGTGCTCCTTGCTGTCTCCTCCTCCAGTGGTAGTCACCATGACATCAACATAAGGCTGAGTAACTGAGCATGTGCAGTAAGTTCTCACTCTGTAGAGTTACTGGGAGACTGTTATGAGGGTGTTTTTCTTTATATCCCTTCCACATCACCACCAAAAAACTGAGTTTTGGCCAAAAAATCGGGTCTTGGCTCCAGCCCAGGTTTTTGGTGGTAATGTGAAACATCCCTTCTGCCTCAACCCAGGTCTAATGACCTGGCACTCAGACCTGGAAAAAAAAGAAGGGTTTATTCCAGGTCCAACATGGGAAAGGGTGCAATGTGAAAGGTCTCACCTAAACAAAACTGAATGGAGGGATCTGTGTATTATTGCTATGGCAATAGTATACAAATCCCTCCCTGGGAGCCATGCATCACCCCTCACACTACAGTGACCTGTGAAAACCTGGCTTATTGCGCTGCAGTGATCTACTAGAGTGAAAAATCTGCATGTGCTGTGTATACCATATACAGTTTGTATCCTGCTTATATCATATGCTGCTGTGTATGCTGTATAAACCCTGTGTGATCCTGTATACTCTCATACTGTATTACTGTTTTACTACAGTGTAATCTCTCTGTTATTTCATTACATTTGTTAAGAGTGTTACATTCTCAGTTTCTCTTCTTAGAAAAGGTATTGTGAAGCTGCCTTCCAATTAAATTGTTCAGCAAAGAAGACCTGCAATGCTGTATTTAGTACAAGTTAAACATCTCACTTATCACCTGGTCCTGCTAACATCAAGCAATTCTCACCCAAATCTCTGTTTTTGGTGTTTGCTCCTAATTGCCTTCACATATCTAGTACATAACTAGTATATAGATTGGGAGGGTATGCATGCGTGGTAGGTCAGGAAACTCTGCACCTAAGAAGCAGAGGCTTCTTAGGACAATACAGGCCATAGTGGGTATAGGGTGCGCCTTTGACTTCCAGTTGTTTATGTATCTGTATGAGTGTTTTTGGTACTCGTTTTGAAGTTTCCAAGTAACTTCTTTATTTTTGTAAAGCCAAGTTGGGAGGTTTCCTTGGTGGTTAAAACGGCAGCTTCCCTTATTAGGAAGTGCTATAGAGTAAGTGTATCTTTTTTCTGTAAGGGCAATACAGAAGATTTATGAAGATATTTAAACATCTGAAATTTACATGAAACGTATGCATCCACTTCAGATACAATAAAAACACTTCTCTTTACCTAATATTTGTTCAGTGCAGAAGTCTGTGTTTTAATGATAAAACAAAGGTGCTATCTGCTTTGTTCAGCCTTGCATCCCAGTTCATAATAACCTCTTAAACTACAATATTGAAAAGAAAAAGTTTCCTGAGATTTTATTTTAGAAGTGACTTACATAAATCAATGTCATATCTTATTTCCCTGTTTGCAAAGAAATGGGTGTCACATTCTAAGACATTTATGTGATATAGAAATAATACATGTTTTACTGCAGTATTTTATTCTAGGGTTTATTTGCTTGATACTTTCTGATCTCCTTGGCACAGGGGTGTTTTAGGAAATTAATCTGCCTGGGTTCAGGACTGGCACTTGGGGCTCACCAACCCTTTCTGCCCAAGGGTATTCTGCCACCCAGCCCCCTAGAAGTATTGCATGTGTGCACAATTACTTATTTATTGTTTGTATTTTCATATTGCAGTAGATAAAGCACCTTACAACAAATATCAGTTTGTTACAATTATGTTTAAATATGCTGCATATAATATATATTATTCAAATACCTTCATTGCCAAATGAACTTGAGCTGTAAATTAACACCTATAAAGTGGACAACTTTTAACTGGTTCATTAAATACTAAACTCCATTTGATCATTATAAATACAAAGAAAACAGAGGTTTCAGACCCAAAGAAGTTTTTCTATTCTGCGTGATTTATCTCCAAAACAGGAGATCACACAAAGCTGCATCACATATTTTATCTAACGGCCCATAGAGGTGCAAGGAAAAATATGCGATGTTCAGTTCTGATAATAAATGAGAATATGTTCACCTCATGCGTAATCCCATTATTTTGGAGAACTGAACTGGACCAGATCTGACCTCCAGCTTTTTAAACAAACAAAAGTCACAAGAGAGAGAGAATAGTGATAAATTAGATTACCATACTTCTAATCAAAAGATTTTTATAGGGAAGAAAGAAAGAGATGTTGTGCTAAAGCTAAAAGAGAAAGACATGAACATTAGATCAAGGGTAAAACCTCAACCTCAGTCTTGTGTATAGCAAAATATTTTACAAAAACAATATTAGGCACCCCTCACTGTCCCCTTCTGCAGACTCACCTAAAACCCACCACTTACTGCAGCCTAACCTTAACTCTGTGTTCAACGTAGCCTAAACTTAACCATATCTTCATTGTAGCCTAATCCTAACAGTATCCTAACCCTAAACCTGAAACTAACATTAAAATCCACATTTAGTATAATATTCACCAGTCCGCATATCGTTGAGTCTGGAAGTATCCAGCAGGGCAAATTGTCAAGCGGTTATCACAGTCGATTGAAGATCCTGCACCATTGGCAAAGTGGCGATCTGCCCTCCAGAGGTGTTGAGTACCCATCCATCAGACAGGCAAGCATACAGTACACAACAATATACCAAATAACTTATCGGTGTCACAATTGACCCTTTCACCATATTGAGATTATTATTTTAGCACCTAGTGGTTAACTAGTACGTCACCATTTCAGAGCTGATGCAAGGTTTATAACATTAGCAATCCCTCAGTGGGGAATAGCTATTTGAGGATTACATTGATCCTTCTCCCATCAACCAGCAAAATTGTCAAAAAACTAAGAATTTGCTATGTAGTTTATTACATACTATCATTGGAGTCTACAATTAAAGGAACAGTTTTTTGTTACATTTAAACTCCAGACCTCTGTATACTATCTATTAATATACTAAACAATAAAATAAATTATTCTTGATAAAAGCACTCATAAAACTGCAAAAATTATAAACTCCAAGTGGGTCCCAGCCTCTAAAAATAGGTGGAGCAAAAATAGGGGTAATAGAAGTGCTGTTTGTGAACCACTGGTAAAATTATATGTATAGAATGGCAATGTGTATAAATCTAAACAGTGACAACATAAAGTCCAAATGCTGATCACTGTAAGGGCAAGATTTACTAAGGGGTGGGTTAAATCACCTGAAAAGTTTGCTGGCGATTTTTATTATAAAGTTGCGGGATTTACTAAGAAGTGAATTTCTCTGTTGATTTTGGAACTACAGCAATGTGTAGGGTTTATTCACAATAATTAAGCTTGTAATTGCGGCAAATTAACCCAAATTAATCGTGTGCCTTAGTAAAAAACAACAACAAAAAAACAACAACATTTTAAATGTTTCACAAATTAAAAAATCCTTTAATAATACTATAATCCCTTCCATGACATGCTAGTTCCTATACAATACTAAGTTGTGTCCCCAGTTACTAAGCCCTAATAAATTATGTTCTCCATTCCTAAGCAATACTAAATCATGTCCCCTGTTCCTAAACAATACTATATCAAGTCCCCCAGACCTTCTTAAATATCATATCATTTCCCAAGTCCTAGTAAATATGATATAATGTCCCCTGGTCCTATTAAATATCATATCATTGCCCCGGTCCATAAATAGTACTTGTCCATCGTTTAAAAAATAACTCCTCATTTATTGTACAAACTTTTCCAAAAATAATGTCATTATTGTATTTTGTTAAAAATAATAATACATTTGTGTAATACTCACAGTTATGTTGAGTTCTATATTGCAAGACGACATTGGTACTCCAGTGCTTCTTCATCTCCTTCCTGCGTCCTGTGCGATGCTCCTTCTTACTGCCTGTCTCTTCGGCTAATGACTCCTGTCACTAATGGGCCCCTATTTATGCCCTCTGACAGGACCTTAACCTTTGTTGTAACCTTTCTCTTGTGGTTCTCCTCACCCTATCTGGGAATGCCTCTGTGTACCTCTCTTTTGTGGTTTGTGTTTTGTGTACCCATCCTTGTCCTCTTCCAGGTACTTGTTTGTATTTCTGGACATGATCCTTGTCTGGTTTCTAGAGTTCTGTCGTGTCTCGCCATGTCCAGTTTTAGTCTGCCTCAGGTCCTGAATCTGTCCTTTTTGATTCTCATCTAGTACTGGTGTCCCTGTCCAGTCTGTCATTCTTGGCGCAAATTGCAACATCAAGTCGCTCCCTGGCCCTAGCAACACTAGAATACTAGTGTTGATAGGCAGGGGGGCAGGACTTGAGGTCGTGGTTTCCATGAAACCACGGGCCTCAAGTCCCTTGCCCGAATTTCGAGAGTCTCCCGGACATTCCGGGAGAGTCGGAAACCCTGGCATATGCATGTTGATACAAAGATTCCATAGTCAGGTAGATGCATTGCATAACACAGCTAGAGCAGCTATTGAGTTACAGACACAGTATCCCAGATAAATGAACCAATTTAAAATCAAAACACACCCAGAGATCACACAAGCCCAGACATTCACGTGTTACACCTTGCATCAGCATTAGAACTCCATCACATGAGCATTCACATTCACACATATTGCAATAAATACAGACACCACTGCTAAAATGATCACACTTAACATGGATAAAAAAAACACATATGCAAAATGTAGGAAAAAAATCCATTAAAATACATCAGTATACATTGATATACATCAGTTGTTTATTTATTGCACCCATAAACAAGCACACACCAGAAAATTCTATATGCAACCAACACACCAAAAAATTCTACATGCAACCATTCAAACAATGTCTGGCCTAATCAGGAAGGGATCAGCATGTAAACAGTCTCCTGTGTGTGAAGTCTCACGAGTTCAAGCCAAACTCCAGCGATTTTGAATGAAAAAAAAAATCCCTATACTTACCATTAGAGTGAAAAAAATCTCCACCATCTCTGGCGATTTAAATCACTGTTAAACAACACCGATGCTAAACAATCATCAGACAACAATCATCAGACATCGCCTGTGTTTAATAATCACCAGACAAAAGCGCCTAATAGTAAATACAGCGATTTCATTCTCAAAGTCGCCCCTCAACACAGACAATGTCAGGCGATTTGCAGAGGCGATTTAAAGCTCCCCTTAGTAAATCTGGCCCCAGGTGTAACATGGAAACCGGAACCCCACCATCACCAACACCGCCACCACACCATCACAGCATCAGGAAAGCAACAGAGAATGACCTGTCAGAGGGATACCTAAATGCAGTGGGAAGACTTGTGAGTAGTCCAAGGGTTGCAATGATTGGTGTATCAAAGGCAACCTAATTAAGTACATTGGGCCCGATTCAATTAGTAAAAAATCCTTCGCCGGCGTATTTTTAATGCATTTTTTATTTATTTACTGACGTTATTTTTTTTTCTTATTCAATTCTTTTATTGCGTTAAAAATACGCCGTTTTTTTAACAATAAAAATCCGCACCTATGAGAGGTGTGGATTTTTAATGCTGCCCTATGTTGTGCCCAAACAGGGCATGCTGATGCTAGAACTACAAGCATCAGCATGCACCATGCCCTGCCATCCATGGGACCGCTGAGCAGCTGCTAGGGAAAAAAAAAATCTCTCTGTTAACTCTGCAAATCACTTCCTGCTAGCAGGAAGTGCCGGGCGCTACTAAGGCTATTACCCAGTGCCTGAAGTATCGTGAGAACGTGATTTCAGGCACTGGGTAATAGTCTCTCACTAGCTCCGGTCACCTCCTGCTAGCAGGAGGTGATTTGCGGCGTTAACAGAGAGATTTTTTTTTTTTCTCTGGTTATTTTTTTACCGCTGGCTGCTGTTTTAGCGCAGCGGTAAAAAAATAATTGAATAGGCAAATTTT
>WWET01003484.1:115573-134743 GCA_011038615.1 Limnodynastes dumerilii | reverse complement strand
AAAAAACACACACACACACACACATTCCCCCCTCCCCCCGTGAGTCCCCTTTTACTTACCTTTAACGGCGACAGGAAGCTCCCAGTATATGGACCCGCTACATAACTTTTTCCTGTCTTTATGACGGGCTTTAGACTAGTCCTAAGTAATTCAAGATAATTAAATTAACACAATTTAAAGGCACCTAAATAAATGATCAGATATTTCCAGTTTATGACACATTTTTGTCACATTGACAAAACATTTGTAATGTTGTTAGGTTAATTTTAAGAACATAGGGCCGGATCCAGAACTACGTCCGTCTTCCATAGACGGACGTAGTTCAATAAATAGAAGCTACTGCGCATGCGTAGTAGCTACTGTACGTAATCTGTGTATCGTTTCGATACGTAGATTGCGTATTTCCGGTCTTTTAGACCGCATATACGCAATCTACGTATCGACACGATACGCAGATTACGTACAGTAGCAACTACGCATGCGCAGTAGCTACTGTTTATTGAACATAGCCCATATACATCATATTTACTTAAGTAAAATATAAAAAACACTTATTGTAAGGCACAAAATGTACAAAAGCTATTTACACATTTTAATTTATGTACAGTTGACAGTTATGATGATGATAATTGAGATTGGTGGATGTGACTTGACTCCTCCCAGTCATACATTGCGATAATCCATTATTTAATACAACAGCCAATGTATGGTTTATTTAAGTTGAGATGGGCTTTTGCAATTGCAAGAAATAATGGGTAAGAAGAAGGGTATCAGGTAGTTTTTGATGGGGTATATATGGGATAGAATGTTTGGCTACCAGGAGAAGAGGGATTTGAGGGAAACAGATACTAAGACCCTCTGGGCAGCACTCAGCACACCCACACTGGACTCATGACCATACAAGTGCTTTTCATTACATTAGGTGTGTCTATTAAATAACAAGACTGATTAAATAACTCACTTTTATTTATTGGTATTACAAATGTAATGCTTGTCCCCTTCAATATACTCCCCATTTGCACTAATACATCGCTGTAGTCTTGTTTTTCACTGGTCAAAGACATGGAGCAAATCAATTTCTGTCAGTTGTTTCAACATATCTACCGTTTTCTTCAACTGATTTAAAATGTGTCCCTTTAAACACTGATTTAACTTTTGGGAAAAGACAGAAGTCACAAGGTGCTAAATCTGGTGAATATGGAGGATGTACAAGTGTAGTAATGTGATTGTTGGTCAAAAACTGCTTCACAGAAAGTGCTGTGTGAGCAGGCGCACTGTCCTGGTGAAGAATTAAACCATTTTTTCACAGTTGCGGCCGTTTCTTTCTGACTCTCTTTCTCAGCTTTTTCAAAACGTCCTTATAATAATGCTGGTTACCTGTTGTGCCTTCTGGAACCCATTCTGCCACATGTTCAAGGTCACTACATATGCAGTTATAACCGGTTCTGACTGCTTTGTTTACTAGGAAGAATCACAGTCTTGTTAATTAATAGACATACCTCATATTATATTTTGCTATTACTATTCTAAATCTTTTCACTAACAGCACGCTTTCTGTACACTATTGGGTGCATAAGTATATACTTTTGTTATTCCTGATTTACAACTGGTATATATGCTATGGATGTACTGCTAAACACAACCTTAGATGCACTAGAAAATCCATATAAATCCATATAAAATATAAATGCTTGTTTTTATATGAATTAAACACAAATCTACAATTTCTTACTTCCGCTAATATCTTAGTGAAAAATCACTGAATGCAATGTAGAAGATGAGAAGGAGAAGCAGTACAAGGGAGCTGAGGGGGCAAAAAGTTTGTATGGTGTTCCTCCTTGAAGATGCACAACAAACATGTGTTATGCAGTTTAGATCGGGTGTTTAAATGTGTAGAGGAAGAGAATTAATGTAAAAGCATGATGGTCAAGCATTGAGTTTTGAGGTTTTTTTTCAATATATAGCTGTTTGATACAAAGGGGTGGGTTGTTAAAAGATTTTGATTGTGGGCCGAATTCAGAAAACTTTTTTCACGTTAAGGTATGTTTCAACCGCGCATGCATATTAACTAATTTTACGTATTTTACGTAGACCATACGCGCATAAGTACCTCATGGACGGACTTGCAAATCAAGCTTGGTTGCATATGTACGGATTTGCGACGCAAAAAGACAGGATCTTTGTATATTGCAAACAGTTGTTCAGTGTACTTTTTTTTTTTTTTTCATTTCAAATGCTGTTAAAAAAAAAAGACTAGACTTTGTTAGGAAATCTATGTATATTACAGATTTTAACAACTAGAAGTGATTTTAACCTTTAGGTCTATAAAATAGGTTGCCTCTGACCTCACAGAGAGAATGAACCAAGGGCCCCATAAGGCCGCAGGGTCATAAGCTGCAGGCATGGGCCTGCTTAGGCAGGATGCAGACAGGGTTAATAGTAAAGGGTGGGCTTAGTTAGACAGTGGGGGGATGGAGCTGTAGGGGGTGGGCTGGGCTGGCATAGGTTTTATAAGAGCAAGGAACAGGAAATTAGGTCTCTTCGAGAATAATTTTTTCCCTAGGAAGGCTAAGTATCATAGTCTTTTTTTCTATGTGCTGATCTTGATGAATTTCCTCTCTTTACACTTCACACTCCCTCTCTTTACACTTACACTCTATTTTCCTTTAATTCTTACCTCTTCTTCTGCTGTCTCTTTGTTTCCCATCTCTTACTGGAACATGCGCCCTCCGTTATTCTCCTCTCCCATTCTTTAGTTCCCCTCTTCCTTTTTCCTGCCTCTCTTTACCTTGTTCTGCGCTACTGTGCGCTCTGCTTACCACTGGTCCCCATGCCGCGTTCGTAGTCGCACGGCTCCTCTCCGCTTCAGAGAGGAGCTGTCGGGTCTGGAGTCCATGCGAGCTTCCGGTTCTCGACGGAAGTCTCGCGAAACTGCAGAGGAGGCGCAAATGGCTGTGGCAGGGACGGACACATGGCAGGAGGGTATGTTAATGGCGGAAGGGGATAGGGGGGAGTTAGCTGGGGATAGGGGGGCGGGTAGTGAGCTAGGGGCACAGGGTCAGCCAGCTTTGGAAGAGCATAAGGACAGTCCTGCTAGGGAGCAGCAGGGGTGGCATAGGGGCATACAGGCAGCCTTCAGGGCTGACAGAGGTAAGCGGAGGAAGGGACAGGTTAGGGGTTTGGAGCAAGACAAGGAAGGAAGGCTCCTATCTTTAGTGTCATCTCCTAGTTCTGTTGCTTCCAGCTGCCCATCATAAGCATCGGCGCTGCAGAGGAGTTTGTCCGTGGGCTCCAGGAGATCGGGAGGGGGATCAGTCATGAGCAAATCTAGCTGATCTCAGTCAGTCCAGCAGGGTCCGCAATGGTTTTGCACGGGCTGATTTCCGTGCTTTGTGCTCAGAGTGGTGTTCCTGGCACCGGGCAATTCCCCGTTGCCTGGATGCAACGGGGTGCTTCTTTTCCTTTGGGGTCCACCGCGGGCATAGCGCAGCAGAAGTATGGTAGTCAGCGAGGTCAGGGGTCAGTGCTAGCAGTACAATCCAGCCCGAAGAGGCCCTGCAAACAGGCGTGAGAGCGGAATACAAATCCAGCCCGACGAGGTCATCAATGGAGCGCTGACTCATGGCCCCCAGCTGCAGCCGTCTTCCACTGCTTTGGAAGAGTCGGCGGGGAGTCAGGCCCGGGAGGATGTCGAGTTGCCTGGGACTTCAAGTTCGGCTGTTGTCTCAGATGATACTCTCAAGACTGGTGAGTTGCCAGCTCCCGACCCAGATCGTTCCTCTTCTGTGACGGATAGGATATCTTCAGTAGGGTCGACAGATTCTAAAATAAAAACTAGCAAGGTCATGAAGCTGTTACATAAATCACTGGGGATTAAAGGGGCTGGTAAGGCCACTAAGGGGCAGTCTGAGGCTTAGGTTAAGCAAGCGGCTATTGCTAGATCTGAAACAACAATATGTGAGAATACTGCGATTTTCTGGGAGGTTAGGCCCTCTGTCAAGGATCAAGGGCAAATTCGTGGACATGTTCACGGTCATGAAAGATGCTAGAAAGGGTTTAACTGCTGCATTGGAAAACGGGGGAGTGGGTGCAGATGTGTATAGTACTTTTTGAAAATGGCTGGAGGGGTTTTGTGTTTTTTCGGCATGTTATTTAGATTTTCAGCCAGGTGAACACAGAACCATTTGATGCTACTTACATTTGATTTAGAACATGCAGGCCAACTTTAAAGGCCCGGTTTGGAGGGCATATGATGAAGGCTTTAGGAAAAAGCAGGAAGGTCTTCAGTGTATAGAAATTGGTATTAAGGATTTGGAGGTCTGGACCAAGGTTACCCAATCAGCTCAGTGGGGTCATGATGCCCAACCCTTTCGGAAGGCCCCCTCGCAAATTAGGGGAGGGGGTTTACATTTGGTAAGGGAAAGTGTTTAGGATACAATAATTCTAGATGCACCAGTTATTGACAAGTGGTTTTAGGTTTGGGTATAAGTTGCTTATTGTTGGGGAGGTAAGTTCAGTTTGCAGTTAAGTCGGCGAGACAGTTTTCTAAGGTTTTGGAACAAAAGGTCCTGGACGAGGTTCGGAAGGGTAGAATTGCCGACCTTTTTCCGAACCGGCCCTTTTCCGAACCCGCCCATTGAGGGTTTGGTGGTCTCACTGGTGGGTGTGGTGCCAAAGAAAGTCCCTGGTAAATTCAGACTGATTCAGCATCTTTCATACATGGAGGGTGGCACGGATAACGAGGCCATCAGCCGGGGCGAATGCAGGGTGGTGTATCAGTCTTTCAATAGGCTTTGGAGATGGTTCGCTCTTGTGGGGAAGGGGTCCTTATGGCCAAGCTGGACATTCAGTCAGCTTTTAGATTGCTCCCGCTGCATCCGGAATCTTTTCATTTTATGGGGTTCAAGATGCCGCGAGGCTTCTTTGTGGATTGTTGCCTTCCTTTGGGGTGTGCCATTTCCTGTGCGTACTTTAGCACTTTTCTCCATTGGTGCGTTCAGATAGCTGCACAGCATGATTTAATTGCACATTATCTGGATGATTTTCTTTTCATTGGTCCTGCCGAGTCGGATATATGTGCTCAGGTGCTTTTTTTTGCGAAGGCACTTTTCCATCACTTCAGGGTCCCGATGGCGGTGGACAAAACAGAAGGTCCTACCAATCACCTATCATATTTGGGAATCAAAATAGATACGGTCTATGGTTTGTGTCAGTTGCCGGCGGACAAGCTGCAGCGATTGTGCGAAATTCTGGAGGATCTCCGGGGCCGTAGAAAGACGATCCTCAAAAATGTTCAGTCCCTACTAGGGCTTTTGAACTTTGCTTGTAGAGTTATCTCAATGGGGAGGGTTTTTTCTCTCGGCGTCTGGAGCGCAGCATGGCGGGTGTACGTTTATTCCATCATTTTGTGATGCTTTCATGCGAGGTCCAGGATGATATGGCGATCTGGATCGAATTCTTGTCCGATTTCAACGGGACCTGCATCTGGCAGATGCCAGTGGCGTCAAATTTAGAATTGCAGCATTATACAAACGCGGCAGGGTCTACTGGTTTTGGGGTTATTTCCAAGGGCGATGGTGCGCAGCACCATGGCCTCAGGAATGGAGTCAGTTGGGACTCACTGCTAACATGGTGGTTCTGGGGCTATTCCCCATCATTGTTGCCATGGAGCTTTGGGCACCTGAGATTCAGGAACGAAGCATTTTCATTTGGTGCGACAAATTGTTGATGGCCTGGGGTTGGTTCAGGCCATCAACGCTCAGCGGGTGTCATCTCCTCCAGCTATCAGGTTACTGAGGTACCTGGTTCTAAAATGTTTAGGTTTTAATATCACTTTTAGAGCTAGACATGTCCCAGGGGTGGAAAACAAAATTGCGGATACCTTGTCTAGTTTCGAGTGGTCGAGGTTCAGGGAGCTGTGCCACAGGCCAGGGATGAAGGTTTGTCATGTCCTTTGCATCTTTGGCAGATTGTGAGTCCGGCCTAGAACATCTGGCAAACAGATCCCTTGCCCCGGCAACATTACGAGTATACAGGTGGGCTTGGTCTGAATGGGTCCAGTACAAGGCTCAGAAGGAAAGGATTGGTAAGTCTGACTCGGAAATGCTTTTAGATTGGTTTCTGCAAGAATTCAACATGGGTAGGTCAATGGTGGGTATGAATGCCCTTTTAGCTGGTGTAAAACATTTTGTAGTGGTTCAACAGGGAAGGGACTTTACAAAGCACCCAATGGTTAACTAGGTGATGAAAGGGTGGTCCCAAATGCAGCCAGCTGCTGAGGATACTAGACGGCCAATCGACACCAGCACTTTAAGGCGGCTGGTGGATGTATTACCAAATGTCACTACGGGGGATTTTAAGAGTCTTTTTTTTCAAGTTGCATTTTTCATGGGCTTTTTCAGGGCATTTAAGATCAGAGAATTGGTGGCATCCAGTAAAGGAGCGACCAACTCTGGAATGCTGGCAAAAAATGTGGTTATTAAGGGTAATAGTGTAGCATGTAAGGTGCATAAGTCGAAAACCAATCAGCTCAGGAAAGGCCGTTAGATTTTCATGTAATCTCGCCCTGACACAAATATTTGCCCAGTTTCCCTGGCCAGACGGTTTGACTTTGACTTGGATTTTACGAGGGGTGCTAACTGGTTGTGTCACAAGAAAGGTGACCCCTTAACTAAGTTTCAATTTGGTATTGTATTCAAATGTTATCTTAAGGACCTGGGGTTAGACCCTGCTTTGTACGGGACCCTTTCTTTCCGCATTGGGGCAGCTACTTCCGCCGCCCTAGAGGGATGTTCTCCTGATGCCATAAAGGCGCTAGGGCGGTGGAAATCAGGGGCATTTTAAAAAAATGTTCGTATTGACAAAGTAGGAGGGGATTAATGTTTTCCTGGATTAATGTTTTGAGATGTCTGTTGAGGAGGCATTCGAGCTCGGTCGCATCTAGGATTAGCTGCTTGCCTTCGGCGGGACACGACAGGTTTTTCTCCCTTTCATCCTTCCAGCCTGGACGCTTGATTAGTTATTTGTGTCCTGGAGGTTTATGAGAGTTGTCCCCCCTTGTTAGGAGGGCTTGGGGCCAGGTGCCTTTCCATAGTTAGCTTTACCTCCCCTCCTTTCCTCTGTTCTATATTAAGTACACGTGTTGTGGCTTAAGTACAAGTGTTTAATGGATGTCTTCATGCATAGCGGTTATTGGGAATGTTTGAAGTAGGGGTGGGGGTGGGTGGGAGGTTAGTTCTAGGGAGGGTATATATGAAGTCATATAAAAAATAATAATAATAAATAAATTAAATGAAAATGGAACAGGGGGAGTATAACAGTAGTCACAATGGAGGTTTATAGGATACACCTGGTTGAAAGTAAAGTAACTAAGTAGTTAGCAGTTGTGGGTTCTTAATTTGTGTCAGGGTTTTGTTTCTTTCTTAGGTTGTGCAGTTGGCCTTAGAAGAGCTTGGATCGTTGGCCATTCCTTTGTTTTCTGGGGCGAGCAAGAGATCGAGACTAAGGGTGTGCTATCCCCAATGGGGGGCTGGTCAGTTGATTGGCTGGGTTTTCTGGGGTTGAAATAGAAACTCTTTCTGCCCCTTCTGTCACATGCCTTTTTGGGCTCCCGGACCTGGTTATTGTGCACTTGGGGGGAAATTATTTAGTGGATAGGTCTTTGTGGGATCTTGCCATGGCCATGAAGGCGGATTTTGGTTAGTTGCAAGGGGAATATCAACAGTTGAGGGTAGTTTGGTCATATATCATTCCACTTATTAATTGGAGGGGGGGCTAGGGATGTATTAAAGATAGACAAAAAGCGAAAAAAATTGAATTATACCATAGACAAGTTTGTCGCCCAGGGGGGAGGTATAGGAATGAATCACCCCAGAATTAAGCATGACGTCCTTTCCCTGTACAGAAAAGATGGGGTTCACCTGACAGCTAAAGGAAATAGGTGGTTTGGGATGGATTTATATAAAGCTTTGGAGCTTCTCTAGGTGGCGGGGGCTTGGCTCCGTTTGGTACCATCACTGTGGTAGTGGTGGAGGGTTCAGCAAAAGGGGGGATTGGCGCAAAGGGGGAGTTGTCCGGTGGTCCAGTCGGAGAGCAGCACAACCCAGGTTGTGAGGATACCCTATCACACCGGTGAGGTCCTGTCGGTTACCACCTACCAATGGGTCGAGTGCTACTGGATGGCCGGACGGGGAGCACCGAGGTCGTTAGAGATTGACCTATTAGTTGTAGTTTTGCTGGACCTCCCACCTGCTTTTTGGGCCACCTAGTTCATCATGACTATATAGTCTCCAAATTCATATAGTCCATTCTAATTTGGTCCAGTTTCCCCTTTAAAACCCAGCTATCAGTGTCTGTGTATTATTTCTCGAGGGGGTTTAGGTTTACCTGTCTGCCTATTCACCATATTACAGATTTTAGTCTTCCAGTCTGTAACATGCATTAAATCTTTTTGTCATAAAAATCTCAATATGACTAAAATCATTGCCTAAGATATTGTAAATTTCAATATGTAGCCATTGTAAAAACTGACCTGATCATTAATTTATCTCCTCTATCAATATAATCACATTGTGGCAGGAAATAAATCAATAATCAGAATTTACATTAATTACTGGCTCTGAATTATTCACTTTCATCTAGAAATTAGTATCAAGTCAGATCATTCACTTGGCTAATAGAGCCATATTCTTTCACTTATAAATCTAATTCTGAATAAAGAACATTATATTAATTGGATTGCTTGGCTTCATTTCAGTAAGACTCTTTCTTTATGCTAAAACCAATCATTAATTTTCCTTGAATACTAATCATTGCTATGTTTTCTACAGGTGATCTATTAACCACAGAAGAAGATTCAAAACTCCCACCCAAGTCCCCTACATTACATACGTCAACCTACATATTTGTCCCTCACCAGTGATTTTGAAGTATTATTCATTTTCGTATACATAATCAATATGATTAATCTCTGTTCATTTTGGTCCTATTGCTGTATAATTATTATGTTGTACTGTACTCTTTGAGTAATCACCAACATTTAATATTGTAGCTCCCATAATTGGGTTGACGTCCATATGGAATTAAGTGATTCTTTACTTGACAAATATTAATAGAGAAGATACAGTTTATATTTTTCATGTTTAAAAATATCCTCTACAGGCTTTGACCAAAACTTTAAACCATTAAGCAACTATGGGCTTCTGACATGAAAGTACTCTTTACTACACAAGGCATAAGCAACCTGAGGCACTTGGAGACTATAAGTCTCATCACACTTTTCCATATATTAGTGGAGCTATTACTGTTGGGACATGCCGTAAATTGTAGTTTCACAACAACCAGAGTACTGAAAATTATCTATGCTTGTGTATGCTGTTGGCATAAGTATATTATATTGTGTAGGTGGCATTATTGGAAATAATCTTTTACATTGCTATAATATTGACCCATATTGCATACTGTATTCATACAGATATACTAATAATGTACTACAGCTATAGAAACAGTAAAAATGTGCACAGAGAGACAAACTATTTTTATTATTTAATCTATTTTATCTATTTAATACTTGAATTTTCAAATATATATATGTCAGGGCAAGGGTCATCAGAGGCCATGCCACCACTGTGCACTCCGCTGTCCTCCTTATTCACAGTCACAAAGACAGAGTAATAGCAGCGATACAACTATATCTTTATTATATATGAAAAGTTAACAGTCCTTTAACAACAAGGATGAACAAAAGCATAAAGATAAGTCCCAAATACATTCCCAAATCTTTAAAGTCTAAATTGTCAATGCCCACTGGTACAATGGCCTTGGTAAATGTAATCCTCGCTACTTTGAGGGTCTTTCTAATGGAGAGGTCTTGGTTACAGAGGTTCAGCTTAAAGACTTGGAAATAACCCAAAAGTTCTTGCACCCAGAATATTCAGATGCAGCATGCAGATCCTGGTAAGAAATTTCCCAATACCCAGTTCCACATGTTACATCTGTCGTCGCTTCTTGCGAACGGCTAGCTGATCTCTCCCCGTCTCCCCGCTGTATAACTTCATTTCGGACGCATGTCAGCCCTGCAGGGACTTCCCCTCCCGACAGCCTGCATAGCAATGGCGTCCTGGATACCCAATACACGTGGGCGCTGCAGCGGTCAAAGGCGCTAACTCTGCATTGGACTTCTACTTCAGGAACTCCTCCTTGTCCTTTAAGCCCAGCAGCAGTAGCCAATCTGTGAACTTCAGTCCCTATATCAAACCCTCAGTGTCATAGATCCAGCGCCGGTTATAGCGTCTGTTTACTCAGCCTGTGACCTGCTATTACCTTGATTGTGCCTTTGCCTCATGCTCTGTGCCAGTGATCTCTGAGTGCCCCATTCTCTGTTCCTTGTAGTCCGTCGCCGGTCAGATCCTTCTGATCCACCTTCTTTCACTTCATCTGCTATAGTCTTTTCTTACCTATTTCGCTCCGTCTGGTTTTCCTCTCATCTCCCGGGTGACCCCTCTGGGTCCACACCCTGACGGGTTCCTTGCAGCTCCAGTCTATCCCCATCATCAGGGGCTCTAGCGAAGACCAGGTCCGATTAGGCTCTGCCCCCAGGTTGTGTTGCCCGTCTGTTCCTCTCTCACAGCCACTCCGGTTCTCTGTACAGGTAATTCCGGCGTGCTGTATCACATCCTTCCCTCACCCATGGCCACCCCGCTACTCATCCCAGGTAATTCCGGGGTGCCTTAACATTATAACTGGCCAATTACTGACCAGGAAGGATTCAGCTACCTCAGAAGCAATTAATGCCCTTATTGCTTAGGTTTCTAATCTAGGACAGATGGTGCAAGTCCTTACCAATAAAGTGAATTCCCAAGAGGTAGTCATCGCTGCACTATGGACCTCTGCTACTGTCCCTTCTCCCCAGGCCACCACCTCTGATGTGAAGATGAACCTTCCGGATAAGTTCTCAGGAGACCGTAGTCAGTTTTATCTTTTTAAAGAAAATTGTAAGCTCTATTTTTGACTTCGTCCTAATGCACCTGGGACGGAACATCAGAAGGTGGGCCTAGTGATTTCACTCCTACAAGGGGATCCCCAGGCTTGGGCCTCTCTACCATCAGGAGATCCTGCACTCTTATCCGTAGACTCGTTCTTCGAGGCTCTCGGTTTACTTTATGAAGACCCGGACAGGGCGGCCACGGCCGAAGCAAAACTCTGAGCACTCCATCAGAACAGAAGAACAGCTGAGGAGTACTGCGCAGTGTTCCGCCGCTGGGCCAATGACTGCGGGTGGAATGACCCAGCTCTTCGTAGTCAATTCTGGATTGGTCTCTCTGAGCAGGTCAAAGACGCCCTAGTCCAGATCCCTTCTTCCGAAACCTTGGAGGATCTCATGCGGATAGCCATAAAGGTGGACTGGTGGCTTAAGGAACAGCGCATGGAGAGAGACTCACTGGTGACCTTCCCTCGGGCTAGCTCCCAGGATCTCCAGGGATCGGACGAGCCCATGCAAATTGGCACCTATAGGCTTTCCAAGGAAGAAAAATCTCGTAGACGGACCCTTGGGCTATGTTTATATTGTGGCGGAAAAGCTCACAGAGTGGATGCTTGCCCGAAGAAATTCCAATCAGGAAAAGAGTAACCCAGTTGAATAATGAGGAGGTTCGGCTGGGTGTCCATCTTGTATCCTCAAAAAATGCGTTCTTAGTTCCGGCCACCCTATCATTTGAAGATCGCGAGGAACATCTCTCAGCCTTCATCGATAGTGGTGCGGCAGCTAACTTTCTTGATGCTGATCTCGCGGCATCATTGGGCATACCCATCAGGGAATTAACATCTGCGGTGTCTACGTTCGGTTTGGATGGACAACCACTGACGGGTCCTAGGTCATCCCTGGCTGCAACTCCACAATCCCAATATCGATTGGACCCAGGGAGAGATCCGGCAGTGGGGTGATGGGTGTAAGGATTTTTGAATTTCGTCACCTATTCGTTTGGCACAGATCTCTATGGAGAAGTTACCGCCCCAATATGCTGAATTTGCAGATGTATTCTCCAAGCAAGCCTCTGAAGTTCTACCTCCTCACCTACCGTACGACTGTGCCATCGAACTCATCCAGAACACCAAGTTGCCCAAAGGGAGGTTATTCTCTCTCTCCCGTCCAGAAGCCTCTGCCATGGAAGACTACATACAAGAAAACCTCAAGAAGGGGTTTATTGAGCCTTCCAAATCCCCGATTTTTTTTTGTCGGGAAAAAAGACGGGTCTCTAAGACCATGTATCGACTATTAGGCTCTGAACCAAATCAGCATCAAGAATACTTACCCGCTACCTTTGACCTCGGATCTGTTCCATCAGCTGCAGAATGCCACCGTCTATACCAAGATTGATCTCCATGGTGCGTACAACCTAATCAGGATTAGGGAGGGAGATGAATGGAAAACTGCGTTTAACACCCACTCTGGCCACTATGAGTACTTAGTCATGCCTTTTGGGCTGTGCAACTCCCCAGCAGTCTTCCAAGACTTCCTCAACGATGTCCTGCGGGATTTTCTAAGGAAATTCGTAGTGGTCTACCTTGATGATATTTTGATCTTCTCTCCCTCCCTTGAAGAGCACCGCAACCATGTGAAACAAGTACTTTCTCACCTTCGTGAATCCAGGTTGTATGCGAAAATTGAAAAGTGCGAATTCAAAGTCTGCAGTGTCACCTTCTTGGGGTACGTCATTTCCCCTCACAGATTTGCGATGGATCCAGACAAGGTTAAGGCCTTCTTAGAATGGAAACAACCCACGGATCTCAAAGCCATACAACGCTTCAAGGGCTTCTCTTATTATTATAGAGGCTTTGTCAGATCCTTTTCTATCCTGATGGTTCACATTGCTGTGCTTACCAGAAAAGGGGCAGACCCCGCCAGATGGCCGCCTGAAGCACAGAAAGCCTTATGGAACTTAAAACTGGCCTTCACCACGGTTCCCATTCTGAAACATCCCAATCCAGAATTACCTTTTGTCATCGAAGTTGATGCATTAGATGTAGGGGCAGGGGCAGTACTTTCGCAACAAAACCCTCAGGATTCTAAGTATTATCCCTGTGCTTATTTTTTAAGACAGTTTACACAAGCCGAAAGAAATTATGATGTTGGCAACCGAGAATACTGGCCATAAAAATGGCCTTCAAAGAGTGGAGACACTGACTTGAAGGTTCTGTACATGAAATTACGGTCCTCACTGACCACAAAAATCTTGCATACATCCAGTCCGCCAAATGCCTTAACCCTCGCCAGGCTCGCTGGGCCTTATTCTTCACCAGATTCAATTTCAAAATTTCATACAGACCTGGCTCCCTCAACCACAAGGCTGACACCTTATCTCAGTCATTCCTTCCTGAGCATGGTCCCTCCCTCCCTCCCTTACCTATTGTAGCACCTTCATCCATTATGGCTGGTCTCACTCAAGATCTTCAAACTGAATTACTATCTGCTCAAACCCAGGCTCCGAAACAAGGACCCAGTGTTCGCCTTTTCGCTCCTAACAAGCTCAGAAGGCGTGTCCTGATGGAGAGTTATTCTTGCAGATCTGTTGGTCATCCAGGCATCCAGAAAACGTTAAAGATTATTCATCGTTCTGTCTGGTGGCCATCCATGTCCCAAGATGTTAAAGAATTTGTAGAATCATGTCTACTTTGTGCCCAGAACAAGACTCCACGAGCCCCACCCATTGGTCCTCTCTTACCGCTGTCCATTCCTGAGTGTCCTTGGACACACTTGTCCATGGATTTTATTACGGATCTACCCAACTCGCAAGGATTTACCACGATCTGGGTGGTGGTAGACAGGTTCAGTAAAATGGCACATTTTATTCTTTTACAAGGACTTCCTAGTGCTCAAACCTTAGCCAAACTGTTTATTAAACATATTTTTAGGCTTCATGGACTGCCCAGGGAAATTGTGTCCGACCGAGGATCACAGTTTGTCGCTTCCTTTTGGAGATCATTTTGTAAAGTTCTGGGAATCAAGATCAACTTATCCTCAGGTTACCACCCTCAGTCTAACGGTCAGACCGAAAGGGTCAGTCAATCCCTGGAGCAGTACTTACAGTTCTATGTATCTACCTATTAAGTGGACTGGTCAGAAAATATTCCCTGGGCAGAATTTGCTTACAATAATGCTCATCATTCCCCCACATCAGTGTCTCCCTTCTACTGTGTCTTTGGCCTTCATCCTAAGGCTAATTCCCTTCTGACCTGTTCTACCACCCCCAGTTCTGCCATCAATAACACCTTCAGAGATGAGGAAAATCTGGAAAAATGTTAATTGCTCTCTACGTTCTGTGGCTTCCAAAACCAAAATAGGGTGGATCTACACTGTGCTCAATGTAAATTCAAAGTGAGACAAAAGGTATGGCTGTCTACGAAGAATATTAAACTTAAACAACCTTCCAGAAAACTTGGACACCGCTTTATTGGACCATATTCCATCATAAAAAAGTCAACTCAGTGGCTTTCAGATTAGCCTTAACTCACAATCTCAAGATTCCACCCACCTTCCATGCCTCATTATTGAAACCTGTCAGATCTTCAAAATAATTTTACAGATCACACACTTGTAAAAGAAGAACTTCCTTTATTAATGGAGAAGAAGAATTTAAAGTGGAAAGCATTCTTGATTCCAAGAAAGTTCGTAATAAGATTCTCTACCTCATCCATTGGAGAGGATACGGTCCAGAGGAAAGATCGTGGGTGCCGGCCAAAGATCTCCATGCTGACAAACTCAAAAATCTTTTTCATCTGAAGTTTCCCAACAAGCCTGGCCACAGGGGTATCATAACCCATCATCAAGGGGTGGGGGGGGTACTGTTACAGCTGCCGTTGCTTCTTGCCAATGGCCAGCTGATCTCTCCCCGTCTCCCTGCTGTTTACCTTCATTTTGGCCGTGTGTCAGCCCTGCAGGGACTTCCCCTCCTGACAGCAATGGCGTCCTGGATACACGATACACCTGGGTGCTGCGGTGTTTACAGGCGCGCGTCCCACGTGTTAACTCTGCATTGGACTTCTCCTTCAGGAACTTCTCCTTGTCCTTTAAGCCCAGCAGCAGTAGCCAATCAGTGAACTTCAGTCCCTATATCAAACCCTCAGTGTCATAGATCCAGTGCCGGTTATAGCGTCTGTTTACTCAGCCTGTGACCTGCTATTACCTTGCCTGTGCCTTTGCCTCGTGCTCTATGCCAGTGATCTCTGAGTGCCCCATTCTCTGCCTTGTTTATCCAGTCCCGTTGTCCCCATTGTTCCCACCTTGCTCTCTCTCTCTCACCTTCGTGTCTCAGCCTCCCCTGGTTTCCTTATTTTCCCTGTATGCATGTGTCTGTTCCCTCCGGGGAGTCCTAGCTTCTTGTGTGAGTGTGCGAGTATTTGCCCCTTACTGTTCAGTTTGTCCTGTATTGTCCGGTCCATCTCTCCCCCGTTGGTTTGTCACGTTCTCTGTTCCTCGTAGTCCGTCGCCGATCAGATCCTTCTGATCCGCCTTCTCCCACCTCATCCGCTATAGTCTTTTCTTACCTATTTCGCGCCATCTGGTTTTCCTCTCATCTCCCGGGTGACCCCTCTGTGTCCGCACCCTGACGGGTTCCTTGCAGCTCCAGTCTATCCCCACCATCAGGGGCTCTAGCGAAGACCAGGTCCGATTAGGCTCTGCCCCCAGGTTGTGTTGCCCGTCTGTTCTTCTCTCACAGCCACTCCGGTTCTCTGTACAGGTAATTCTGGCATGCTGTATCACATCCTTCGCTCACCCACGGCCACCCCGATACTCATCTCAGGTAATTCTGTGGTGCCGTAACACCAAGGGTTAGGGTCAGGCTGCTGGAGATGGTGGGTTAGGGTCAGGCTGCCAGGAAGGGAGGGTTAGGGTCAGGCTGCCAGGAAGGGAGGGTTAGGGTTAGAATTAGGGAAAGGTCCACACGAGAGAGGGAATTAAACACCCCCATACTCATGGGAAGCATGTAGGTTTGTGGATCCAGTCCTAGACCTGCATATGAGTACTAGTGCTTAGAAAGTGATACCCACCCATTTCATATCTTAACATTTTAAAGAACAGAATTTGTGTTGCTCTAAATGTTATAGGGTTTAAGCAAGCAGCGATTAACTGGCGCAAATGTGATCAAGTACTCACTTTTTCAGGTAATCTATTAATAATAATAAACAGTATGTTTATCATACAGCATTTATGACAGACGATGCCAATATTAGATACGTTTTGTAACTCAACAGGGCACTTGATATAAATAAACATCACAAGTCACTATTTACTGTATAAACAATAGACAAATGGACATCAATCAATTAGACAAAATAAAACCTACCTAAACCATACACCATGCAAATAAGCATATAATAGAACAACTGTATTACTTCCCACTGTTATATTCTCGTTTAAACTTCCTGTAAGTTAATTAAGCCAGAATTTGTTTCTGCTTTAGAATGGCATTATCATATATATTTTAGCAAACAAACCCTTAGTTTTCATGGTTTGAACTTTTCATGATATTTTGTTAATAACAATCTACACAACTCCAGTCTGTCACATTTCATCAATGTCTTTATTATAAAGGCATAAATGTTCCTTCATCAACAATACATTTGTATCTTTATAAGTATAAAATATATTGCTCAAATGAACTGACATTTCCCTCGATGCAGTGTAAATGTCAGTTTGATATATGCCAGTAAACCAGTGAAGAGTCATTTTTATTTATCAAATGTGTGTTCATGCAGATTAAGAAAATGCTTTTTTTTATTGTTTGGCAACAGATGGACCTTTTTACAATATGCTGGTCTTACAGCAAAGCTTTTTCATGGTAAACCGAGCTGTACTTTATTTGTACTTTATAATGATGATAAATGTATCTACTCAGTGTTGTCCTGTAGGAGAGGAGGTTGTCTAAATTTAGCAAAATGAACCATTTTAAAGATTTATTGTCAGTGTATTATTTTCTGATATGGTTCTTCATTTGTGTCAGTTCAGTAAATAAAACAAACAAAAAGTCACATAGTATTATATTTTACATATGCATGCGCATATATCAACCCTGTATAAAAAAGTAATGCTAATACTATAATAATGTATAATAAAATAAACTCTTATTAGCTTTATTTGTTTCTTATTAATACATAATTAATAATAGCTAAACATATAGTAACATTTATGTATGTATACAGTGCTTGTATGATATGCAAACAGGTAATGTTGTGTATGTAATACAGGAAAGTAAATACTATACTATCTATTTTTATTTGCAATCAGGGTACATGACCCTGTAAGACTAGAAATATAATTTAAGCATTATGGACCGGTTTCACAACTATGTATATTGTAAGTTACGTGCTGATTTTTAAGTGATGCGCTAATGCACACAAGTAGTAAATATTTTACGCTATCTATGTAGCATTTTGTAACTTACCAATACACATAGTTGTGAATCCAGTCCTGTATTTTTATAAATATATTTATATAAATGTGCACCATGCTGATTATTATGTCGACAGTTAAATTGGCAACAGGTCAAAATGTTGACTGCTTAGTATTATGGGGTAGATCCAGAACTACGTGTGTGCGTACGTATATTCGCGGAGCGTATTTTCGTACACGTAAGTTCGCTACACTCCCCTCGGCACACCCCTTGCACGGACGTATTTTGTCAAAATACGCTACCCAAACCCTACCTTAACTTTTCCAAACGTAACAGCATACGTCCGCTAACGGACGTACTGACTACGCGAACGTACGCAGCTTAGCACGCCCATACTGTACACTTTAAATACCACCCCCCGCCTACTTCACGTAAAACGCACGTATTGTTGACGAACGTAAATTTGGCACGCCCACACGTAAGTATTTACGTGAGACATACGTGAATCACCCATACGTCCTAAATTACGCTACGTGAATGTGCGTATTTTCTATGGTGCGCATGCGCAGTGCGTTCAAATCTGCGAATTTACGTCTCCACCATGCGTAAAATCGCGGAAATGCGTAGTTCTGGATCTGCCCCTATGTGAGTAATATATATTTATTACATATATAATACTACATTTCTGATTGTTTTGCAAGCTGCCTGCATTACACTAAGTTTACAGTTACAAACAAATGCTAAAATAATATTAAAGGTTTCATACCAGACCCGATGCGCAACAGCTGGATCCCACTATTCACATTACTACCACAATGCCCTTCTGACAGCCAGGGCCTACATTTTTCTGACTCAAAAGTTCTGAAATTAGCATTAAAGTGGGTATAGAGAAAGAGGAAATTCCTATACTTTAAATTGACACCCACTTTCATATTCAGCCCAGCTCCTCTGTTGTGAGTGTCATTGGGGTAGATCCAGAACTACGTTTGCCGTACGTTTATTCGTGTAGCGTATTTTCGTGTGCTTACAATCTAAACACTCCCCTAGATATTCTATACATTCCCCTAGTAACAACCCTTGAACGTACGTATTTTGTCAAAATACGCTTTCCAAACCCTACGTTAACTTTTCCCAACGTAACTGCAGTGATCCGCACATGTACGTATGGGCAACACAAATTTACGCAGCTAAGCACGCCCATACTGTACACTTTAAATACAAACCCCCGCCTACTTACGTATTTCAGACGTATTTTGGACTCACGTGAAATTGGCACGCCCACACGTAAGTATTTACGTGACACATACGTGAATGGCCCATACATTCACAATTACGCTACGTGCGTATTTTTTATGGTGCACATGCGCAGTACTTACCAAAAGGCAATTTTACGTCTCCGCCACGCGTAAATTCGCTCACAAACGTTGTTCTGGATCTGGCCCATTGGTCTTAAGTCTGGACAGGTTGGAATATACAGTATTGTGATAATTTTGCAGTAATTGCACATATATGCAAAGTGAAAAAGCAACCACTATCCAAAGATAATTATCCAGTAGTTACTAAGTCGAAGAAAAATATATCTGCACAAATCCCTGGACTACCTCTTTAAATTCAAACATCCATATGTAAGAGGTGTGCTACCATGTGGCAAATAGACAACTAAAAAATGAACATGTTGGCAAAATTATCCCATAAAGGGAAAAACTTTCCCAGCAAAAAACCACATATATAGTGCACTCAAAAGTCCATAATTAGAAATATAGAAATTGTTTATTGAAATAAC